>CAJVGC010000001.1:78403354-78448390 GCA_910822075.1 Senecio squalidus | reverse complement strand
TTTATTTTTCTTGTTCAATTAATGGCTTTAATAATTATAAACCCAAAATTGTTAAGTCGTGTATCATTTTTTTTTTTTTTTTTTTTTTTTTTTTTTTTTTTTTTTTTTTTACGTATTTCAGCTGAAGGATTATCTTACAATAACCAACCCGTATATAGCAGAGAGATCGTAGATTAATTGTGTTGGTTAGCGCTTTATTTTTAATTGATTTTGAACATTTTCGCAACACCACTGAAATGGATTGGGCAAAAAGAGGACATATCAAATGCCGTTGGAGCATTCCACTTATCTTTGCTTATGCGGTGAACTTCCCTATCTCTATGTTTTTGCAGTCACCGAGTAAAACGTGCATATCACTTGTTGCGTTAGCTTTGCATACTTGTTTACATTATGTCTGCACATATATAATTAATCGACTTCTAACCTAACTCATGTTTAGAGGTGTCGGCATGGGCTCGCAATGATGTTTGACGTGTGATAATGAAGAAGAAATAATGAACCGCCTCCTAAATCACTGTCCAAGGGTTATGTTGGTCGCCTTTCTTACGATCTCCTTTAAATCCTACAACACACTAATCGCGGAATAACTAGTATGTATAAGTAAACGGTGAAGAACAGATGCAATAATCAAAAGATTGATTCTATTAAGCTTACGTGTTTGATTACAACCACGAATAGAACCTAAACAATCGATTACAACACTTTAACACACAAGACACAGCTAATTACCACAAACCCTAGCTCACGTAACTATTCTTGATTTGACAGCTCTGACAACTTTCAACAACAGCATTTATGATCCCGAGGCTGCTATTTATAGGCAGCACGGAATCCCAGAGGAGTTACGCGCACGTAACTATCTGGGAGATAGTTACGTGCGTAACTCTCTAGTTACGTTCACGTAATTGTCTGAGAGACAGTTACGTGACCGTAACTCAGTTACTCACCGTAACTGTTTTCGTAAATGCGTTTGGACTTTACAACTCGATCTAATTACATTCTAACTCTACGACACGTTCAAATGAATACAATCTACAGACATTATGTTCCAACAAACTCCCCCTTGGATGTAGCTTGTATTCTTCAAAATTATCTTGAACTTTTGGTGTCGAGAGATCGAGAGTTGATTCCTTTAACTTCATAGAGACTTGTACGGTGTAAAGTTTGCAACCGATAACTTGCGAATCTTTATGTCAGCTAATCTTCATCATTAAGCAACGCGGCTCCATGTTCGAGTCCTTGACTTCCAAGAAGTGCTAGACTCTTCAAGATCCGATCCTTAACTTTGTAAAAACCTGGCTTACAAAGACAAAACTGACCAAATACGTGTTTTTGTTCTTTAAACTGATAAAATTTCTCATTTTCAGAAAACACGTGATAAAACCTTTAACCATGAACGATACGTGCCAACGAAGAAAATAAACATAGAAATAAAATATTTTTGAATTTTTGTTTGTTTTCTTAACCTAAAATAGAAACTCTTTTTGTGGTTTTCAACTATAAGCTATTCACACTACTTAGCAACCTACAAAAGGGCAAATCTTTTTGGATAGGGATTAGTTTGCTTTTAGGATCATATCGCAGAAGTCGAATCACAAGAATCAGCCGATTATTAGTATATTTGTCCTCTTAAATACAACATAGATATCATATAAAAAATCTTCCGATTATTTAGATTACAACTGTTTATATGGATCCCACTTATATTTACACTTAGCTAAATCCGAACTTCCCTCAAAGCGTCATCAAACTTCCAGTATTTAGTTAGGAAACCCGTCACCTTATTCCTATTTAGTAACTACTCTAAGTATTGAAAAAGCATACATATAGTATAAAGTTTAAGCACTTATGCATTTTTCATAATTAAAGAAGCTTTTTTTTTTTTTTTTTTTTTTTTTTTTTTTTTTTTTTTTTTTGAGCTTAAAAAGCTTTATAGACTCGTGAACTCCTCCCTCTGTCTTTGCCGTTTATCAAGTAAGCATCAAGAGTTACAGAATTCTTATTTGACTCTACTCTCCCCGTTATACTAACTGCAAGGAAACTATGATTTCGCAACCTTATAGAATCCAGGAGCGCCTCAAGGATACGAGTTTTACTGTAATTATTTATAACTCTTCACCTTTATACTAACTTCAAGGAAACTATGATTTCGCAACCTTATAGAATCCATGAGCGCCTCAAGGAATTTTTGAGTTTTTAATAATTACATTAATAGAAAACTCTTTGAGTTTTAGAAAAAAAAACGATTTATTATATTATATTTTTTTTTTTGATTTTCTCTCAAATTTTTCTTTTCCTTCGCTTTTTCTATTACTCTCAGATACTTATTTATATATTATAATCCTATGGTGACAGATTCCAGGCATACCGAAAGTTTTCAGCTTATCACTGAAATGAACAAGCTTAACCGTGTTACCCATTAGAAACAGGTTCGGAAAATTGTTTATATGATATTGGCCGTACCTACTAATACATCGAACAAACACTTATGATTCTGATTTTTAAAATCCGCGATGTACTATCATTTCCTAATGTTTTCACAAACTTTCTCCCCCTCTTTTTTTGTTTTTCTGAATTTTATTGTTTTTATAACTATACAAATCCTAAAAACTTAAAAAGAAAAGTTTCGAAGTCACGATCAAAGGTTTAGGTTTTTATCATTTGGACACTTTATACTCAATTGAGATTATTAAACTTTGACTCAATGAGTTGCAAAAACTTTAGACTCAGTCGAGATTATCGAGTGTCAAAACTTTAGACTCTTTGTGAAAAGAGTTTTGCATTTAAGCAAAACGGTTTTTGTCCGAGTTCGCAACTGTTATATGTTGCGAAGTCTAAACGCTTTAAACTTAAGATATAAGCATGTAAATTAAACTTGAAAGTAGAAGTTTGAACGCAAACCGGACCACGTAAATCAAATAGGAACCAAAAGCCTACCGAATCACGCATCACACACATTACAAACAATCAATCAAGCAAAATAAACATATATATATATCAAAAGATGTTTACAAATATTACAGTCATAAGAATATAGTTTGAGCTGGGAATAAGAAAATACCAAAACCAGCTAACAACCTGCAAACCAATATCTATGCTGCTTCTTCAATCACCAACGGCAAGTTCTGCGAATGATACCCCCTTTCAACGCATATGTGAACCACATGAGAGAAGACAATGCCAAACGATTTCTCATTCTCTGCAGAATAAATCTTCGTCTCATTTAGCCGCTTCAGATCGAAGATGGATAGGATCATAGATCCTCGGCAACACCTTTCCATCTTTGTTAAACATCACCGCCTCCCGAGTCTTCTCGTCAAATCCCCAAGACTCAAAATCAGTCAAGAAATCCTGAGGTAAAGAGGGCATCCTGATCCGCCTAAGCTGCTTTACCTCAGGGTATATGTGTTCCACGTCTCGCCTCTTCGTCTTGGGATTCCTCTTCTTTGACTTCTGGATCACAGGCATGGTGAGCTTGAAGTTCACATGTTTCCCATAGAAGATGTCGGATCTCAACTGTTTGTAGAAAAGCTGGGCTGCATCCGAAGTAAGATTTGTCGGTTCCATATCCGCAAGACGCTTCAACTCATAGTGAGGGAGAGAGTTGAACGTAGCGTACTTCATCCGCAGATACTGCACCCCATCAATCCGCAGTAAGGCAAAGAAGTCGGTGTTATCGATGTAGCGCCATGCAAGAATGAGCCTTTTGCACTGGCCTACTAGATTACAACCGACGATAACACCAAGTGCCCCAAATACTGTGTGATCTATCTTCCGCCCTCGGCTATCAATGTAATGAATTGGAGTCTGCACGGGAGCGGAAGGAGCGGGAATAACTGGGGGCTCCGGTTCTTCAACTTCTTTAGACTTCCCTTTTGAACCAGAAGGGGAAGTAGACTTGTCTTTCACACCAGCTGATGCTTGAGATGCGGTGGCCTTCTTTAATCGAGCAGAATCAACCTCGTCCTCAGAATCTTCGAACGGGTTGTTTTGCCCACCAACCATAGAGGCCGCATCATCATCGTGCATCGGAATACGATCAAACCGAGGTACAACGGTGGTGGAGCCTTGGAAGGACATCGCAGGTTGAGCTGGCAAAGTACCTGAAGGAAACAACAAAAGAGCAAGGTTAGGGTTAGTAGACTCCCCCTGAGTGGGAGCGTCCTTTGCAGGTGGATCCTGATCCTTAGCAGGACCGGAGGCAGATTCGCCTTGATGACCCGATCCTGAAGGATTCGCTTTCCCTTGATCACCGGAGCTCATAAGAGAAAGAGCACCGGCATCACCACCATCATCAGGTTTATCTTGATCATCGATGTCATCTTTCGGTTCATCGTCCTTCGCATCATCATCATCCTTATCTTCTTTCTGAGCTTCATCCTCTTCTTCGTCGTCCTCATCATCATCATCGACTTTCTCCTTTTCTCTCTCATCTAGCAGCTCATCAAGATGCTCATTGAAGATTTTATATTCTCCCCGAACCACCTTAACATCGTTCTCAAAAGCAGCAAGCCTCTTCTCCAAAGATGCAATCTTACCATCTCGAGCTTTCACCTGACCTTCGAGCTGCTTTATCCTCTTTTCATGCTCACTCAGTGAACCCTTGAACGTAGCAAGCTGATTCTGCATCTGACTCACCAGATCACTTAAGCCAACAGTGATCTGAGGGCGAGAAGAACTGTCTGATGGAGTAGAAGTTACCACTGGTGTGGAGGAAGTGAATATTGGTGGAGTGAATGTGAATGTAGGTGGTGGAGGAGGAGTAGTGATAACCGGTGGAGGAGTGGTAGTAGTGATTGGAGGTGGAGGAGCTGTGGTGGTGGTTTGCCTTGACCTCTTCACCAAAGGTTGTTCTGGAGGAACCTCTGGAGAAGTAGTAGAGGGATGTGGGCGCTTGATCGCTGATATAGGTGAAGATGGCCCAAATGCACCAGGTTGAATACCCCCGAATTCTGCTGATTTCATCCTGACAGCACGAACTGGCTTGGGAGGAGGAACAACAACTGCCGGTTCCTTAAACTGTACACCTTTGGTAACCTTTCCCTTACCTTTAACTCCCCCTTCGAAAGCAGTACCCAATAAAACAACCCCTGCCTTCGTGGCTTTCTTCAAGAGCCGATTATATCTGTCCTTATAATCCTCGACTGCCAAAGTCTTCTTGAGAACTTCCAGCTCACTGAGTTTCTGCTTCAGCGTCTTCGCGGTATCGGAGATCTCAACAGTCTCCTCCGATCCATCGTCACTATCATGATCCTCATCTCCTGATCCAGAAGCCTCTGAATCAGATTCATCAACAAGATTAATCTTCTGCTTTCCTTTACCCTTTGCCTTTTCTGACACACCCTCAGATTCAACGACTTTCTTCCCTTTACCCTTTCTCTGTCTCTTACTTGTAACATCCTCAGTCTCGGTAGCCACCGATTTGGAAGATCTCCTAGACTTGGTCTGCCTTGGGGAGTCAGGAGTAATCAGATTATCAAAAGCGTTGAGCGCTGGGGTTTGAAAATTAGCATCAATCAAGGCACCCTGAAGTGCTAACTCATCTCCCCCTCTGCAGTCGGCAAAGTAACGGGGGTTAATGTGCGTTGCCTTTCCGAACGGACCGTCATAGGGAAGATCCGGTAAGAGATGATTGATCATCAATGTCACAAAGCGAGGGTATTGATCGAATGTCCGCTTCTTATCCTCCAGATTCCAAAGCATATTGTTGAGTATGAATCTGGAGGTGTTATACTTATGGTTGAAGACCAGAGACACCATCAATGATTGCAGGACATCATAACCCCCTTTCCACTTAGACATGCACTGAATGAGTGTGTGCATGAGAAAGCGGTAGAGTACCGGCATCTGAGACTTTAGGAACTGAAGGGAGTCCAGACGCCCAGAGTACCCCATCTTCTTGAAGCACCCAAAAATCACATTATCCGGGAGCAGATCAGTAGCATCCGCAGAATCACGGAATTGGAGTACCGTCCTGATCACCTCTTCAGTAACGACGACCGGATATCCTCGCACCATGGAATCTATGGAGGGTGGAGACACCGTCGTGTTGATTCCCGCGTTCTTCCAGAACTCAGTAATAAGATCCAGCTTCAATTCTGGATCTACTCGGAGGGCATAAGCAATAGGGCTTCTAATCAGATAGTTGATAATCCCCTCGAACCCGGCGCCTTTAGCAGCAGATAACAGTGCTACTGAATTGTGTCTCTTGATGGCAACATCCGTCTTAGGTGCTTTAGGTGCCATTCTACAAAAAAGACAACAAAAACTCGCACAAAAGTTAGTACACGCACATAAACTGCTAAAAGACATTGTAAACAACATCCTAGACATGCATAGACTACTTTTGAGTGAAATTGGGTTACGCTGCAATCGTTAGAATCAATTACATTAAGCAAATGGAATTTGCAAAACAGATGTGAATCTGTTGACAGTTACGCGCCCGTAACTGTATAGTTACGCGCGTAACTTGTCTTACGTAATCGATTTTTGAAAAATTTGGGCAGCATAACTGGGCAATTTAAACGGTCGAGATCATTTTCTTTAAACAATTACGTGCACGTAACATTTTTGAAAATTTCTTTAACCATGAGTTACGTGCACGTAACTCAGTAGTTACGTGCCCGTAACTACCAGTTACGTGCCCGTAACTGTCGTGACAGTTTGACTTCCGAAATTCAACACGACTCTAAATACGCTATGGTTTTTATCTTGAAATCAGTTCAATAGCAATATTTCGAGTCACATTAGTCTTTACACTACACCATTTTGACAATACATGTAGACACTTCAGTAAAAAATCGCGATTTTAGGTTAAAACCTAAAAATTTCTTTAAACCCTTGATTTAGGTCAAAATTCAATAATCAAAACCTTCCATGGTACTCGAAAACCAGTTTATGATGTTAAATCATCATCAATTTCACGCTTTGATTACTGATTATGGATCTTTAACTTGTAACTACCCAACCCGTAACTGTCATTAACCAAACACCCCCTTTTACTCGAAATAAATTCAAGAAATGCATACCGTGATGATTAGATGATTAATCCGAGCAAGAAAATGAGGAAAAACAGGTCGTAATACTCGAAATTGAGAAAACTTCGTTGGGAGGCAAGGGTTTTTGGAGAGAAAGGGTTTTTGAAAAGTGAATTACTGTAGGGTTAAAAATCAATTTATACCACTTTCTCTCTCTCAGTTACGTGCACGTAACTGAGAGTTACGTGCCCGTAACTACATAGTTACGTGCACGTAACTTCCTAGTTACGTGCACAGTGTTTTTCGCCCGTTTTTCGATTAGAAACTTGTTTTAATTCATGTTTTTATCTTTAAACTATTACCAAGTTCTTATCATAGCAATCCCGAATGAAATGAAAACGAATACTGATATGTTTCGTTTTCGAATGTTGCACCGGATTGCGTATGATGCACACTGCTGCTGTGTTGTCTATGTTAATAGGGGTGCGAGAAACAATCAAACCATAATCACGTAGCTGATGCTGGATCCAAAGAACCTGAGCACAACAACTTCCCGCCGCAATGTATTCAGCTTCCGCAGATGATAAGGATACCGCGGTTTGCTTCTTGCACTGCCACGAGACTAAACGCGATCCAAGGAACTGACAGCCACCAGTCGTGGACTTCATGTCAGAATTGCAGCCCCCATAATCTGAATCCGAATACGCCGACAACTCGAAGTCTTGATCGTCATAGGGATACCAGAGACCCAGAGTTGGTTTTCCCTTGAGAAAACAGAGAATCCTTTTCACGGCCTTCAAATGACATGCCTTAGGCGCAGCTTGATAGCGCGCGCACAAAGACACGGCAAAAGTGATATCCGGACGAGACGCTGTAAGATACATGAGTGAGCCTATCATCGATCGATACAGCTTCAGATCTACAACATCATCGTGAAGTGCTGGACCAAGTTTGTGATTGACCTCGAGAGGAGTGCTAACCGTTCTACAGTCTAGCATCTCGAAACGAGTCAATATGTCTTGCACATACTTGGTCTGATGAATATAAATTCCTTTCTTCGACTGCTTAACTTGCAAACCCAAGAAGAAGTTCATTTCCCCCATTACACTCATCTCGAACCTTGACGTCATCAACTTCTCGAACTCTTTACACATTGAGTCATCCGTAGACCCAAAAATGATGTCGTCGACGTATATCTGGACCAGCAGCAAGTGTTTATTCCTTTTCTTCGTGAACAAAGTTTGATCAACTGTGCCTCTTGCAAACCCGTTGTTTGTCAAGAAGTCAGAGAGCGTTCCATACCAAGCTCTCGGGGCTTGGTGGAGACCAGATAAAGCCTTGTTTAGCTTGAAAACGTGATCAGGATGTTCGTAATCCTCGAAGCCCGGTGGCTGAGCGACATAAATGTCTTCACGTATCTCGCCATAAAGGAACGCGCTCTTCACGTCGAGTTGATAAACCTTGAACCGTCTGTGCGAGGCGAATGCAAGGAACAGCCGAATGGATTCCAAACGAGCAACTGGTGCGTAGACTTCATCGTAGTCTAGACCTTCAACTTGTTCGAAACCTTGAACAACTAAACGGGCTTTATTCCTCACAATCTCGCCTTTATCATCTTTCTTAATCTTGAATACCCACTTAGTCTTCAAAATCTTTTCTCTCCTTGGAGCTTTAACCCTTTCCCACACATGCAGCTTTAGAAACTGTTGAAGTTCCTCTTGCATAGCTTCTACCCAGAACGGATCATCTAGTGCAATGATGACGTTCTTTGGATCTATTTGGGATAGAAAGCATGCTTCGAAGACTTCCAGAAGTGCGGGACTTGCCACGAATTCATCCAGGTGTGCCGGACGTTTCTTTTCTCTCACTGATCTCCTCGGAGAGATGACATTTTCAGCCTCATTTCTTTCTACATCACCTTCATTTTCTTGTACACCTTCTTCCTGATTAATCACATTCTCCACGACCGGAGCTGGAATTTCTGCTTCATCAGAAGGTGGAGCTGGATTCGAGACATCAGCATTGGAAGGTTGAGGAGCACTTTCGATGTCATCAGATTCCTCTTCATCACTTTCTTCAATCTGAGCTGCGGAGTCTTCAAAAGTATCGTTATCACTCTCTGAGTCTTCTGATACAGCTTCTGATGCAGCTTCTGATGCAGATTCTGATGCAGTTTCGAAGATTGGTGAAACTGGCCGAGTCAGAGCTTGTTGAATAGCTGGAAGATCAACGACGACCTGAATCGGAATCGGACCAGATGAAGTGGACGGTGATGCATCTTCGCTTTGAGTGTGAAACTGATCAAAGAATGTATCATCAATTCCTCCCCCTTGCATCACGACCGCTTCATTTCTTGCAACCGGAATGGAGGCACTAGGGTAATCAAGGTTGAAAGACTGAAATAACGAGTCATAATCGAAGAAGTGTTCCGGACCATCACCAGGTGTAGATGGAGTATACCGAAAACAAGTCACCTCATACGCTTCTTCAATTGTGCCCGTGGTCTTATCAAATACCCGTCTACTTGGAGACTCTGCCGAATAACCGAGAAAGTATCCAGGATGCGTCTTTTCACCAAACTTGGAGATCCTTTCCTTGGTGATCATGATCTCACAAGGACATCCGAATGGCTCGAGGAATTGCAGATTCGGCTTCCTTTTATTGATCAGTTCGTAGCTCGTCTTGTTATGACGTTTGACCAAGGAAACCCGATTGAGAACATAGCACGCCGTATTGACTGCTTCGGCCCAGAATGAAACTGGCAGTTTAGAATCCGAAAGCATTGTACGAGCCGCTTCGATGAGAGTTCTATTCTTCCTTTCTGCAACTCCATTTTGCTGCGGAGTTCGAGGAGCGCTGTACTGATGAGAGATACCCTTAGATAAACAAAACAGCTCCATGTTGTTGTTCTTGAACTACGTGCCATTATCGCTCCGAATAGATCTGACCTTTAACTCGAGAAGGGTTTCTAGTCGAAGAAGGAGAAACTTTAGTCGTTCAGCTGTTTCATCCTTCCTCGCTAGGAAGAAACCCATGAAAATCTCGAGTAGTCATCAGTGACTACCAAACAGTACGATTTGCCTCCCTTACTCTTTACACTTACAGGACCGAAGAGATCCATGTGAAGTAATTCCAGTGGAGCCGAGATGGAGTTCACAAGCTTTGACGGATGCGATTTCTTATGTTGCTTCCCCTTTACACATGAGACACATGAATCGTTCATCGCAAAACTCAGTTTTGGAACCCCCGTGACAAGCTCATGCTTCACCAGATAGTTCATCCTTCGGAAGTTAATGTGGGCCATCCGTCTATGCCACATAATTGACTCCCGCTCCGAAGCTTTAGACACCAAGCACAGATGCTCCTCGCTTGATGTAGCTTTAGACATATCCAGATAGTAGATGTCGTTGACTCTTGGAGCTCTTATCAGTACCCAGGCTGGGTCGATCACAAAACCTTCACGTAGAATCATACACTCCTTGCTCGTGAATAGAGTAGAGAACTTCTGATCGCAGACTTGCGAAACACTGAGCAGGTTATGCTTTAACTCTTTAACGTAGTTGACATTTTGGAAAGTCACTACGCCGTTAGAGATACTTCCTTGTCCCGTTATCTTGCCACCCTTTTCCCCCGCAAACAGAACATTGCCACCATCAACCTCAATGTGATCGGTCAATAGATGACAATCTCCCGTCATGTGCCTGGAGCAACCACTATCGACACACCAAATATTCTTGCCTCTCGGTCGCTTAGATCGCCCCTGCACATTAAAATAGAGGATTAGTTTTGAATGGGGACCCAAGCCTTAACAGACTTGGGTCGTCCATTGACATCGAGAATGACCACATCAACCAATTTTGTGTTTTTCTGGTAGTTGGTTGAAGTTGATGTGTCATTCTGACGTTTGGGTGACTTTTGTTTTTCTTTAACAACTTCAGTCACGACTTGTTTTGGCCCAGTCTTGACTTGGTCTGAAGAAGAATCAACTTTGGAGATTAGTCGATCCTTCTTAGGGGATGCTTTGCGTTTCAAGATTAAGCCTTGCAAACGTGGACAAACTTTGGCAATATGGCCCTCGTTTCTACAATAGTAGCAAATTCTCGGATCATTTGACATGTCCATATGAGTCGGAGAAGTTTGAATCTTCTCGTTTGGAATTGCTACACGAGGCACGTTTGGAATACGAGGTGTTGCCTTAGACTGAAGGACTGGTCGAGAGGTAGTTGGTCGAGACACTTTGGGAGGGAAATTTGTAGGCTTAGAAGAAGAAGCCACTCCCTTAGTGAAAATCGTGGACATAGGGGTTTGAATAGTGAGAATAGGTTCCTCAACTTTTTCTTTACCCTTAGACTTAGATTTTGTGGACTTTGACTCAGACTGCTTAGAGTCGGACTGCTTAACAATCCGTTTTCCTTCTCGCACCTGAAGTTGTTCAAACTTCTTGTCCATCTTAGTGATAAGACGGCTTTCAAGGCGCTGAATGACCTTCTCAAAAATTTTCTCTTGATGGTCAGTGAGGTGGACGTCTTTCAAGTCCTTAAGGTCTTTGGACAGGTCTGGGCGTTTTAGAACGACTTTAGACTCATTGTCACTGATACTAACTTCTGGACCAGTTTCTTCGGCTTTTGGAGCCTCAGAGGTCAAAGAAGCAGATTGAGCTAATTCTACGGACGAACCATCGACCGGGACTGGGGTGAAGTGATCTGGAGGAGGCATACTAGAATACCCCAGTCCTCCCTTGTCTTTTGTGTTCGTCCGTTGCGATTCGATCAATTGAGCCAAAATCTCTTTAGAGTTTGCAATTGCAGCTAACTTTGCCTGCAGAGTATCAATTTCACTCTGTTTCTTTGCAACATTTAATTTTTCAGCTGCAAGAGCATCAGAAAACTCTTGGATTTTTGAAACATGTCGGGTAATTATAATTTTTAGATCAGAAATTTCAACTTGTTTTTCTTTCTTAAAAACAGTTAATGTTTTGTTTTCTTTTGACAAGCTATCATTTTTTAATCTAAAATTATTAGCCTCAACACTTAACTCTCTAGCTGAGTTACTCCATACAGCGAGCTGGGCCTCTAGCTCGCTGCAATTGGTACACACAGAAGTGAAAGGATCAATATCTACCTCAGGCTTAGGAGATGTAACATCTGAAGTAGAGGCCATTAGTGCAAAGTGCTCCATTCTTGGTGCGATATCCTCAAAAGCATTCCAGTCAACCCGGTTATCCACAGCCATGAGTGCACTTGCATCCTTTTCTGCATCCTGAATTCTGAGATTCCTTGATGCTTGACCTTGATATCCTCCCTGTTGATAGCTTCTTCCTTGATGAGGGGCTTGTTGACCTTGGTGTTGTCGACCATATCTTTCTCCCTGGTCATGTCGAGGGTCTTCGTGTGAATGTTGACCACATTCACGAGCGAAGTGGCCGTAATTGTTGCATTTAAAGCACTTTACCCTCGACTTGTCGAAACCCATGCCACTCTTCCTATCACCCCCGATAAACTTCTTTCCTGTGCGGTTGAGAAAACCTTTGATCCTCTTTGTCATCATGGCCATGTTCCACCGAATATCCATTTCCTCTAGATCGTCGGGATGGACCTGCTCATAATCTTCCTCGTTGAGAGCGGAATTTGCAATCCTTCCGTCGATCAAGTCGTTATAGGCTGCGACGAAACATGACTGTAAGCGATCAGGTTCCATATTCTGGGAACTAGAAGTACTAAATCCCGTTTCCTTTCCTCTCCCTTGAGACTTTAGGAGGGGAGCAGCAAATGCCGTATTCATTTCCCGTCGCGATGAACAAATTCTACAAGTAGAACATGTAGGACAGAGTGAATCGGTCGAGCTAGACACTGGAGTGCTGTCTTGAACACTCGGAAAGCTGGGAGTCGGAGGCAAGTAGCTTAAGGATGGAGGTACTTGGGTTGATGAGATATCCGAGAGGAAAGCAACTCCCGAATTATCCCTTAGCACCTTCTGAGCAAAAGCGTTGCTACCATAAGCCTTTTCTTGCATCTGCAGATTGGCTATACGAAGCTTGTCGATAAGATCCTCAAAGTCATAGTCTCTTAGCTCAGGTTTATCTTTCAACAGAAGCACCCGAACTTCCCAATGTGGCGGCAAGCTATCCAAGAAACGTATGTTCGTCTGAAGCTTGCTGAACTCAACCTTTAATTCATAAAGATCGTTAATTAACCGACTAAATCTAGAGATCAGCATGTCCAGAGTCTCGTTTTCTCCACACTTGAAGTTGTCAAATTGCCTCTTCAAGATGTCGGCCTTAATTCCTTTCATCGCTTCCGTACCTCCATATCTTTTCGCGATAGCATTCCATAGATCGTGTGGATTATCGATCATCCGGAATATAGCTCGCATCTCGTCAGTTAAACAAAATTGAATTTTTCCCAACGCTTTCTGATTTTTGAGAAAGAGAGCTTTCTCATCATCGGTATATGTAGACGGAGCCCGATAGGTTCTAACACCGGTGGCTGTGTTGACGTCGGAGGGAGCTTCATACTTCGTGAGGATAGGAGCCCACATACTCGGATCTGTACAAGCAACATACGTCCTAAAGCTCATCATCCAATCCTCTACACTTCGGTTTGGGTTGTATAAAGGAGGAAGTTGAGGATTTCGGCTCGGTTCCATGTTGAATGTATTCGAATTCGTAGAGAGAGCCATCACAAATCCACACCAATACCCAAAATCAGCAACTAACGAATACCCGAAAACCTAACCTAACACCCACCTAACGTTTCCAACGAAAAACGGGCAGAGTAACGGCTAGAAAATGGAGTAAACGAACGTCTTCAGCACCTTAATTACGTGCACGTAAGTACCTAGTTACGTGCGTAACTTACTAGTTACGTGCGTAACAAGTGTCAAGTAACTAGGGAATTACGTGCGAAACTCCTTAATTACGTGATCTAGGAACAGAATTACGTGATTGAGAGGCTTAATTACGTGACAGAATACCTTAGTTGCGTGATCAAGTAACTCAGTTACGTGACGTGCAGCAGAAACTTCTTAAAACGGCCGTAAACGGAGAAATAACCAAAACTAAGCACCCATCTTCTGCAGATATCAAATACACCCAACTGTAGACGTAATTTCTGAACCCCAATACCAAACTCCGGCTAGAAATGCCTAGATCTAAAAAATCCCGAAATAAAGTAAAATTACTCCAAAACCTAGATCTATCCCAAATCAGCCCCAATCTTCACCAAACGGATTCAAAAACCTCTATAGCAAGTATAGAGGCTCTAATACCACTTGTTGGTCGCCTTTCGTACGATCTCCTTTGAATCCTACAACACATTAATCGCGGAATAACTAGTATGTATAAGTAAACGGTGAAGAACAGATGCAATAATCAAAAGATTGATTCTATTAAGCTTACGTGTTTGATTACAACCACGAATAGAACCTAAACAATCGATTACAACACTTTAACACACAAGAACAGCTAATTACGCTCACAAACCCTAGCTCACGTAACTATTCTTGATTTGACAGCTCTGACAACTTTCAACAACAGCATTTATGATCCCGAGGCTGCTATTTATAGGCAGCACGGAATCCCAGAGGAGTTACGCGCACGTAACTATCTGGGAGATAGTTACGTGCGTAACTCTCTAGTTACGTTCACGTAATTGTCTGAGAGACAGTTACGTGACCGTAACTCAGTTACTCACCGTAACTGTTTTCGTAAATGCGTTTGGACTTTACAACTCGATCTAATTACATTCTAACTCTACGACACGTTCAAATGAATACAATCTACGGACATTATGTTCCAACAGGTTATGAGAGGTTATTCTCTCATTTGGAGTAGGTTTGGGCTTGATCGAACGTTGATGTTCCTTACTCGTTCTCCGTAGCAGTTGGTCCCGTCCGACCATATTTAGACCCCCTATCAAAAATTACAAATTTATAACTGAGAGGTTATTCTCTCATTTGGAGTAGGCTTGGGCTACGTGATTTTGAATTATCAAATTTATAACTGATTAGACTAATTCTTTAACGTATTGTATTTTACTTAAAAACAAGAAAAAACTAGATAAAAATACATTCAGGACAGTTCAAAAACTTGGTCTAGAAAAGCTAAACATAAAACAAAAACAAAATTCTTTTTCTTTTCGACGTTGAATAACAATGATTCGATTACGAAATATTCACATTAGGATAACGTAAAACAAAAACAAAATTCTAAAATCGTCTAATTATGTTCATTAAAAAGGTTAAGTAACTAGGATATAACATACATGCATCAATCATAGATAATTATCACTTAGTTTTTCTTCTTTTTCATGGGCAGAAATCTGTTCTCTTTAAAATACTTCATCAATTTGAGCAATTCAACATCTTCGAGATTATCAATGAACGGTTTGATCCGAATACCATTCTCTGGCTGCAAACAGTAGCTTCTTGGTTTATCATCGATAATTACCACATTCTTTAGATCCCTCCCAAAACATGATATATCTTTAATACGCATCCCATTCAATTCTTTCCTGGAATCCCTATACAATCTATGAGCTATTAAACCCGTAGGATCCAGTTTATCCACTATTGGCGAAGCGTACCCTTCACTTCCGGCAGTAAAAATTATAATCTGGAAATCTTTTTTGCTTAAAAACTGAAGAAACTCATCAACAAAAGGACGCTTCAAAACGTAGTAAACCTTTCCATTGTTTAAGCTCTCAACTACAAAATCGTACTTACTCGGAGGAATGGCAAATACCGAATGAATTAACGTTTCATCAAGGTCGAGAAACACCGTTTTTTGACTCGGGAATTTTAATGGAGGGAGAGAGTTAGTGACCTGACTTTCCTTACGATCAACGTTGACGGTTGGATTCTTGTTGTTTTGATAGTAATGTTTTGTAATAGTGAAACGAAGTGGGTTGTTCGTCGTCTTGATTAAGTATTGTGGCATGATGTTTAGAACTGAATTCATCATCATTGTTCGATGATCAATCGCCTGAAATTTACGATAATAAACGTAGGTAGAAAGAAATAAAGGTTTTGATGGTCGGTGTGTGCATGTAATAAAGGTTTTGATAGTGTATAATATAGTAGCTGTTACAATAACAGATTTTAGATGATAAGATAGATAAACTAAAATTTAGGAGATGTCGTTTATGGTATCAACTATAATTAATTGATCTCACATTTGAAATTTATTTCTATTTATTTCCAATTGTAATTGTTATAGCCTTATATAGGAGAGTACAACCTTTTGTGTATCAACATTTTTAAGGTAGTGCACGTATTTTCACTAAGACGAATATTTCATAATATTGTTCGGTTTCAAATTCTACAAATCAAAAAATTTTAAATGTTAAATATATGATTTTGTTGATTGTACAATGTAATAAATAAACTTTTATTAAACTGTTTGATTTTTGCCAGTAAAAAAAGTAATTTTAGAACGGAGTAAGTACAATAAATTAAATTATTGTCCCTTATATTATGTGTATTCAGTTGATACATAGAGTGTAGTGTGTAAGAGATATACAAACCCATATAAATCTACACATTTTTAGTTGTATAAAACTCTAAACGCCTATAAATACCCTAAAATATAGTCCAATACCTTTTTTTTTGGTTTAAAAATTTCGTTTATTTCTAACCTTTTAGAAGAGACTACAATTTTAAGTTTCACACAAAACGAGAATTTGTGTCCCGTATGTTGCGTCGAGACAAAGAAAAGCAATCTAGTATATCTAAACTTAAATATTAATTGTGATAAAATTAACAGCTATATGATCGCAATATAGAAAAATGTTTACTTGGTATTTCACCAAACCATGTTGCACTATAATAATACTTGGTATAAAGTTTGATTTTTTAAGTACAACTAGCTAGTAATAGTATAATCTAGAAACAATTATACCGTTTGTCTTTAACTTTAATCCGAAGTTTTACTTCTCGTCCCTAACTTTTAAAAGTTTTATTGATAGTCCAAAGTTGGTTATTTTGTATCACTCATTGTACAACCGTTATCCTTTCGTTGATATTGCCGTTAACTCACGTGAGGCACACGAAAAGCAAATTTGTCATTTCCACACCACCCCTCTCTCTTATTTAATATTTTATTCTATTATTATATTTATTTGTATAATAATATTAATAATACGTATATGTAATTGTAAACTACTCATCCTTGAAATCAAATCATTCAACTCCACTTAGCCGGTTATATTATCGACAACCATCTATAACCGCCGGTAGTTCTTTCCTCCGTCAACATGTCGTCTTCTTGCCGGAAAGTTTGTCAGAGGAAACTGACCAAAAATCCATTTATGTCGTCATCGCTAAACCTACAAAAAAGTGAACATCAAATTCGAAACTATTACTAATTTTGTTACCAAATTTTTACCTGAAATATCTAGTTATACACAATTTGCTTTGTTATTCCGATTTTATGTTTAGAACTACTAAGTACAGTATCATAAATTTCAAACATTTTTAGAAGAGAGGGATGGTGTGGAAATGACAAATTTGCTCCTTGTGTGCCTCTCACATGATGGGTTTTAACGGCAAATATTAACGAAAAGATAACGGTTGTACGAGGAGTGATACAAAATAACCAACTTTGGACCACCGATGAAACTTTTGAAAGTTAGGGACGAGAAGTGAAATTTGGGGTTAAAATTAAGGACGAACGGCGTAATGTTTTCTAGATAGTTGTACTTCAAAAATCTAACTTTATACCAAGTATTATTATAGGGCAACATGGTTAGGTGAAGTACCAAGTATCGCACAAGTTTTAACAATATTTTTATATTATAGTCATATTGTTGTTAGTTTTATCACGATCAATATTTAAGTTTATATATACTCAATCGATTTTCTTTGTCTCGCCGCAACACACGGGGACACAAATTAGAGTTTTGTGTTAAACTTGAAATTGAAGTCTCTTCTAAAAAGTTGGAAAATAAACGAAATTTTATACCCACAAAAGAGTATTGGACTATATTTTAGGGTATTTATAGGCGCTTAAAGTTTTATACAACTAAAAGTGTGTAGATATATATGGGTTTGTATATCTCTTACACACTACACTCTAGGTATTATCCGAATACACATAATATAAGGGACAACAATTTAATTTTTTGAACTTCCTCGGTTCCAAAATTATTTTTTTACTGACAAAAATCAAACAGCCAACATAAATTCGATCCGAATAAAAAAAATAAAAGGGAGTTTCATTATTTAATAAAAGTTTATTTATTACATTATACAACCAATAAAATCATATCCTCAACATTTAAAATTCTTTGACTTGTAGAATTTGAAACCGAACAATCAGTGACGAGTCTAGAATTCAAATGCACGTAGGTCACTATTTAATTGAAACCGCTATCTTCTTCTTCTCTAAGTTAGTTGGGCTATTTTACCTAGGTCACCGACATATTATTTAGGTAGTTCACATTTAAATTTCCTATATAATTCTAATAAAAAAAAGCAAGGTAGGTCACGTGACCTATCCGATGACATAGTAAACTCGCCCCTGCGAACAATAGTACGAAATATTCGTTTTAGTGAAAATACATGCACAACCTTAAAAATGTTGATACACAAAATATTGTACTCCTATGTAAGGCTATAACAATTACAACCGGAAATAAATAGGAATAAATCTCAAATGTGAGATCAATTAATTATAGTTGTTATCATAAATCTCCTAAATTTTCGTATTCTATATCTTATCATCTAAAATCTGTTATTGTAACAGCTACTATATTATACACTGTCAAAACCTTTATTACATGCACACACCGACCATCAAAACCTTTATTTCTTTTTACCTACGTTTATTATCGTAAATTTCAGGCGATTGATCATCGAACAATGATGATGAATTCAGTCTGCAGTGCTCCTTCACTTGATCTAAACATCATGCCACAATACGTAATCAAGACGACGAGCAACCCACTTCGTTTCACTATTGCAAAACATTACTATCAAAACAACAAGAATCCAACCGTCAACGTTGATCGTAAGGAAAGTCAGGTCACTAACTCTCTCCCTCCATTAAAATTCCCGAGTCAAAAAACGGTATTTCTCGACCTTGATGAAACGTTGATTCATTCGGTATTTGCCATTCCTCTGAGTAAGTACGATTTTGTAGTTGAGAGCTTAAACAATGGAAAGGTTTACTACGTTTTGAAGCGTCCTTTTGTTGATGAGTTTCTTCAGTTTTTAAGCAAAAAAGATTTCCAGATTATAATTTTTACTGCCGGAAGTGAAGGGTACGCTTCGCCAATAGTGGATAAACTGGATCCTACGGGTTTAATAGCTCATAGATTGTATAAGGATTCCAGGAAAGAATTGAATGGGATGCGTGTTAAAGATATATCATGTTTTGGGAGGGATCTAAAGAATGTGGTAATTATCGATGATAAACCAAGAAGCTACTGTTTGCAGCCAAAGAATGGTATTCGGATCAAACCGTTCATTGATAATCTCGAAGATGTTGAATTGCTCAAATTGATGAAGTATTTTAAAGACAACAGATTTCTGCCCATGAAAAAGAAGAAAAACTAAGTGATAATTATCTATGATTGATGCATGTATGTTATATCCTAGTTACTTAACCTTTTTAATGAACATAAGCAGACGATTTTAGAATTTTGTTTTTGTTTTACGTTATCCTAATGTGAATATTTCATAATCGAATCATTGTTATTCAACGACGAAAAGAAAAAGAATTTTGTTTTTGTTTTATGTTGACCAGGTTTTTGAACTGTCATGAATGCATTTTTATCTAGTTTTTTTTTTGTTTTTAGGTAAAAATAGAATATGTTAAAGAATTAGTCTAATCAGTTATCCTAATGTGAATATTTCATAATCGAATCATTGTTATTCAACGACGAAGAGAAAAAGTATAAATCTATTCTCGGTCGATAGAGTTTTAAGTGGCCTTGTTGTGAGAAAGCCGCAGAACCCATAACTTGACATGAACAACAGCTTCAAAGATCTTGTTGAATTTGCGCCGACGAAATTAAAACATTTATCAGAGAGATTAAGGAATTTTACACCCTAACTAAAGTACACATAACCAGTTGACATGTGATATATAGGTTTACACACGCTGATGTATTGGAACAAAAAAGAACAGAAAGGGAAATGAATGAATTCACGTTATTAGGGAAATAGAATGTAAAAAAAGGCCGGTTTCATTCGGTCTATTTCAGTTTTAGACTGAACCGCACATGAAACCCTTTTTCATAAGAAATGGGATTGTAAACCAAACTTTGTTGTAGTCGCGGTTTTGGTTGGTTCCTTTCAGTTGAGTCGGTCCACCTGTTTAGCTTTTCTAGACCAGGTTTTTGAACCATCCTGAATGCATTTTTATCTAGTTTTTTCGTGTTTTTAAGTAAAATACAATACGTTAAAGAATTAGTCTAATCAGTTATAAATTTGATAATTCAAAATCTCGTAGCTGAAAGGCAATAAAAAGTTGAACTTTATATTAAATACACAAAATGTTGGACAATTGGAGAAATAAATCTCAAATGAGAGATCAATATTTTCTTATCAAAATTTAAGTTAGTGATTCAGAAATCTTTGTTCAAGTCTGATTATGAGAGAACACGTTGAATATTCCTATCAATCAACTCAAGACAGATGATGTCTTGACGGATGATGAGAAACAATTTCTTACAAGTGATACTAAGAACGAGATCAAGGTGCGAGTGTTGGGTCCAAGGTTTAGAATGTATGAAAAAACGATGGGGTTGAAGATAAAAAGACCAAGAATTATGTGTTGATAAGGAACTCGAGGAACTTTGTGAAAGATAGAAAAGTACGATTTAATTGAATTGAAGGTAAGCACAAATATTCAAGTCTGGTCGTTTCGGAAAGAACAAAAGTTGTGCTTGGCTATTGCGTGTGTGGACAGATCAGATAGTGAAAATTAACAAAGTCGCTTTATGATTCTTCATGTTAGATTCTGGTTTGATACGAGAATATGGAGATTAACCCATTAGTATTATGAGTTTGAAATCTTTATTTTCTTTAATGCCTAAATTGTTATTACTATTAGGCCTTAAGTTTTTCGTCTACGATCCTGATTAGTTTTGATATTTGCTTCTTTATGTTTTACTTGGTTATCCATATCTTGATTTCATTAAAGTGTCTCAGTGATTCTACTAACCATGTTCTTTAGCGATTTTTTTTTCAATCGAGCAATTTCTTCATTCGCAAATTCTCTTATTAACCCGATAAACCCAGCAAACAAAACAAAATGAAAGTATTACATCAACAAATATAGTAACAATCACATTCCTATACTTTCAAACTAACTTTGAATCCCAAACATAACTGGCAAAAGACTTTCAAACATCAATATAGCAAAATACATAATATTTGACATTTTGACCTTTTAAAGTAAAACAGTTTGACTTTAAAAAGTCAAAAAATTAAATTTTCTAAAAAATCAAATTAAACATCATTAGCAAAACACATCAAATATGCAGAGTAGAATACACATCCGGCGTCTATTCTTCATCTTCATCTGCGTTCACGACTTCGTCCTGGCCACCGTATTTGTCTCCGTCTTCGTTGTCTTCTTGTTGGGTACTCGATCCACCAAACGTCGCAAAATCCGACTTAAAATTTTTTGTCATCGCTTTCTTAGTCTGTTTTAGCATTTCAATTTTTTTTCTTACAAATACTTTTTTGTTTTTTTTCTTTGCCTTAAATTCCAAGCTTTAGACACCAACGATTTCTCGACAAGTTGGGTAACTTTATACATCGTCCTTTTTTTGCATCGCCTGCCATCCTAACCAATTAAAGTGTTTCCTCCTTTAAAATCCGTGACGAAGTAGCCACGTCAGACGAAATCGAAGTTCTTTGACTTTATTTGCTAGTGTCTCGGCCAATTGGTCGTCGGTGAATCAAGTTTGCATGACAGCCGCAAGACCTGGGTTTTCAGCTTGGAAGGTGTTGGGTACGGTTTCATCATCTTCAAAATGTTCTACATAAAATACACTTCATAATATTTTTGACTTCATTTATGTGCCAAATACTTTATTAGAGTATATTGCTAAAAGCTAGTATGATCGATCCGATTGTAAAAAGATGTTAGGTCCGTTAGGGTTTCTCGTATAACACTTGTACTCCTATTCTAGTTTGTTTATAAAATTTTATATCTTACAGGGTTATTTTTAGAAAGTTCGTTTAGACAACTTTAGAAGAAGAAGCATATAATCTTTTTCTTTATATGATTCGTGGACGTGAAGCGCAAGGGAAGAAGTAGAAGCGGTTACTCAGAGTATTATTGAATTTGTTCTGATACCATGATAGATATTAGAAATAACGGCGTAAGTTATAACATTTTACACGAGAAACCCTAATGGACCTAACATATCTTTACATTTGGATTGGTTATACTAACTCTAAGCAATATACTCTAAAAGTATTTCGCATATATTCCACATTAATCCGGTATTCCACTTAAAAACGAATAATAATTTATTGAAACTATACTTTCCCGATGTATTCCACTTAAAAACGAATAATCCACATTAATCCCGTATGAAGTTTCATGTTTAAAGGAAGAAACGTATTCGACATATGAATTAAGCATGTCAATAACGTTTTCTTTAATTAATAAACGTGCTCCAAGCACACGATATTATTTCAAATGGGCTACCTTAACATCGAAAATGGCCCATATAATATCATGTGTTTTGACATTAGTTTTTTATAGGCCCATTGGGCTTATCCAAGCTCGACAATGGCCCATTTAAATTCACATGTTTTATTCAAATAAAAAAAATATAGAGAAACATAAATTATTCAAAGCTTACAAACAATAGTTATAAGATATGAGGATATCAAAAACTGGCTACAACAATTATAAAAAAACAGATGGGTAAAGATTTATGTCTCCGGTAGTCACTTATTAGTTCTTAGTAAGATATACATAAAATTTTAAAATCAAGAAACGTTAAACAACCCTTGTGTCCCGTCTTTAGGTCAAATGTAGAATTCAATGTTGAGCTTTACTTTACTTCAGACTGACTTAACAGCCAATTAATAAGAAAAGTGTCCTCCCATATTGGTAAATAGACCATATTTAAGATTTTTGTAAACATACGCCACAAAACAAATCTTTCATCGATGCTCTTTTATTCGAAAAGAAAAATTCAAACGACAAGACACGGTTAAAAAACATAGAGTTAGGTGATAAAAAAAAAAAAAGATGATCTTTTTATACTCTTCAATAATATAAATGCAAAAAGAAAGGATGTTGACAATACACCTAGTTAATTGTCTGTGTATATGTATGTTTGTGGAACATATCGAATTTGTAAGAGATTTTGTGACATTCAATTTGGAAAATTGGTTGGTACTACTTCACAACATGTGCCCCTTTTGAGATCCCTCTTATCTCGTGTGCAATATCTTCATCTTCATATATATATATATATATATATATATATATATATATATATATATATATATATATATATATATATATATATTGGTTGTTAAATAGCGAAAATGTTTGGCGAACACCATGATGAAAATATAAAATTTAGTTTAGAGACAGTAAATTGGGTGAGTTGGGTGACAATTAAAATGGATTTTGATCAAAATAAGAATTTTTTTCTTACGAGTTTTGTTAAGTTGAGCCGTCTAACGTCAATTTTCTTGTTAATTTCTTCCATTTTTTTTCTTTCGTTTAATATATTAATGTAGGGGAAGTGATATTCAATGTTAGCATTACACATCTTGCATATTGTATGTGGTCGAACCTATATCATCACACAATATTTGTGTTCCTAACATCACATATCATTTTTCGTTAATATATGCATGTATGCTTACAGTTAAAAAAATAAAATGTGAATTCATTTTTTAATAATATATGTTTGTAAATATATTGATACACACACGGCACTCACAGAAGTTTCATTTTTAGATAAAAATAAATAAAAAAATATTTTTACCACTTGATCCGTTAAAGATAACATATACCATAAATTGATCGACAAATTTTAAATAACTGAGTTGAAATTGTCATCTCGACTTTATTTGTATCACTACAACAGATATGTAACTACACCAACGAGCAATCGCGTACACTACAAACTGATCAGAACATGTCACTGTAACCACAATCTTAACAAAAAGAACATAACAGACCATATGATTAAATTATGATGATAAGGCATGCATAAGCATGAGGAAATATGTACCTTAACGTAATCGAAGATAAAAATTGAATGAATGATTTATTTGCAGGCCTTTAATCAGTATTTAACACTATGAATCATAACATAAAAAAGCTTTCATGTTTACTTATTGCAATATACAAGTTGTCTCTCTTGTGTCACTCAAAAAGTTAGAAATCTATCGAATGTTTTCGACTTAGAATATGTTTATTATGTCTTTTTGATTTTAAAATTGATATTATACGTGTCAGACTAATTAAATTTATAAGATGTGATATGGCATTGTACGTGTCAACTTATATGGATGTCACGTATATTTAGATACATATAATAAGAAAGTTTATAAGTTATATACATATAATAGATATTATTTAGTTTGAATATATATAATAGATTTTGAGTAAAATTTGATATATTTTCATAGACGTATCACTTCCGAAAAATGAAATTGAAGTAGAATATCTTTCCACCTCAGAATCATCATATACTAACCACAACACACATACAAAAACATTTTGACAAAAGTAGTTTTAACAATAAGTGATATACCTTTGTGTTAACAACATATTCCTAAGTTAACAATATATTCCTAAGTTACCAATTTTACTTTGATACTCAACGATTGATGTAAATCATTTTGTTTCACCTTTTGCAATATGAATATGGAAGCTTGTATTTTGTGGCATAATCCATGGCGAAAACTTTAAATTAAACAATTCATTAAAATTCTTATTTTTCTTGCATTGCATATCTAGAAAAGATTATCCAAGACAATATCTAAAATTTTAACGAAAATATACCTAGTTACGCCAAAAACTTCTAAACGTAGTATGGTTTGTTTGTTTTCAAAAATTAATTGAGGCAATTCTCACTTGTTTCATCCAGGGTATCAGAAAATCTCATGATCGACCGACCTTGGTATTGGGCACTCGAAAATCTATTGACCAACCATATGTTGAAAATCGCTCTAATCTATTCATAATCACGTAGTTATGAGAGATATTATGGTTTTAACCATACAATTGACAATCTAAGACAATATAAATAGGACACTTATGTAAAAACGTATAATGATTAGCATAACCATTTTACATTTCATCACAAATTTTCAAATATTAACAGATGTTTACGGACCCCTACCGCGACACTCAGAAACTAGGCCATTCGACACCAAATTAAACTTAACAAAATCTGACTGAATAGTAAAAATATGTCACATCGATTAAAAAAAAACATAAGGGTGAATCAAGATATTTTATGAGCAAAATTAATGGTAGGGTTTTTGTGTTCCATGCATGCATAAGTTGGACATGTCAGCTTGTGCCGGAGAACAAATGAACACGACCGGAGTGACATGGTCGGTGGTGCACCATCGTAGCGGGCACCCGACCACTGAATAGTCTCACTCTAGTTGCAATAAATATCTTGAAATTCAAGTCAATGACATATCTAAAATAGGAAAATTGACTATACATGAGCATGAGTTTTGTATAATCAGTGTCTTGGGTCACTTGTCACACACACTCGTAGCTATTCTTGGAAACAATGGTCCAGTGTCTATATTTGTGACTCGACGCATGGTTACACTTTGGTTCCATTCGATGACGATTTTTTGAAAATATAAAAACCGTAAAGTTTCTTTAAAATGTTTTATGTTGGTAATAATTTATGAAGTTTGCAAACCATAACCCACTAAACCATGAATAAAGAATTTAGATACGCATAATAGGTGTTCTACTAGGGGTTTTTTTTAAACACTCGTTTTACCACTCACGAAATAATCTAGTCATTATCAAACTTTTGACATACCTCATAATAATTCACTAACCAATAAATAATTGTACACATTGACATTATAAACTCTAGATTGGCCTCTAGAACTCCCGATGGCTACACAAACTAATGGTACATAATACATCAAATTGCACCAATAGTTATTTTTTAATCTTGTCAATGTGAATTAATCCAACAATTGTTAATAAAGAGACAAGATATAGGAGTATTATCCTAGAGCGAGACGAGTATTTAGACATATGAGAAATAAAATACTACATAGTAATTGTCTTGGATTCTATTCTCATAAGATAAACGAGTCAAGGTATCTTAACCGCTTGCTATTTTATTTTTTATTTTACTTTTATAATTAACAACTCACGTAAACTGTTTGCTATTCGGATAAATAATAATAAAGAGACAAGATTGTGTTTAAAGTGTTTTTGTGTGGCTCATAGTATTGGGTTTCCATGAGTTGTTAAAATTTTGTAAGTATTGGACATCAGTGGCGGTCCGGGGGTGTGCTGGTCGTGCGGTCGCACGGGGCCTCCGATTTTTAGGGGCCTTCGATTTAAGAAAAAATTGTTTTTCTTTGTCCCACATTTGAGTCACAAGAAAAAGAAGAGTTTAGTTTTTACTTTTGTCCCACATCGGTGGAAGAAGAAAATAATTAATTGATTAGATAGCTATAAATTAACCTACCTATGTCTTTCAAAAAATCACAGCACATACTTTCAATTTCAGGTATGTATTTGATTATTATTAGAGGCCTCCGATTTTTAGGGGCCTCCGATATAAAAAAAGAATTGTTTTTTATTTTGTACAAACTTACAAATTATCTTTGTCCCAAAGAGTTTAGATTTTTACTTTTGTCCCACATCGGTGGAAGAAGAAAATGATTAATTGATTAGATAGCTATAAATTAACCTACCTATGTCTTTGAAAAAATCACACCACATACTTTCAATTTCAGATACGTATAATAGATGAATTTGCTTCAAAAATGATAGAAGATCGATGTTTAGAAAATAATAATGTACCTAGTGTTTATTATAATGAAAAGTATTTATTATAAATTTTATAAGGACTCTTTTATTCTTTTGCACCGGGCCTCCAAAATGTCAGGGCCGAGCCTGTTGGACATGAACATGGGGACATTTAATTTATTTGTGAGATGGATTTGGAAGTTATCTTTGAAGCATTATTTGATAGATCCATATGTTTGTGCAAGTGTGCACCTTGATATGTTACCTTCTACTTTCCCTTTGTATAAATTTTAGCCCCACTTTGTTTTATTGATTGCTCTTTTGTGTTTTGTATAGGAAAGGGCCGCGACCCTCCGAAAGTTTAGGGTCTTAGTAGGAACTTTTGAACTTTACAACGGTTATATATAGATTTTACATCCCCGACATTTAGTAAATTGTATTCTTGCTCCCCAGTCCCCATTAGTAAGCTTCAAGTTCCGTCATGATCGTGCATAACTAGTTTCATGATCTTTGAATGAAGTATATGAAGAAGCTCGATATGCAAAAAACGAGCTCAATTAATAAAATTGTGGTTTCGTTGTAAAATAAGTGCCGAGCATGTATTAATGTATATTTATGGTTATACTCGAATTTTGTTTATCTAGAAATTATACTTTTCTTTCTTTTGTAGTTCTACAACTCACAAGATACATATACCCTAGACAAGAAAATATTAGTAATTAACAATAAATATAATTAAAACTATGTTCGGCTTCATCAAATTATATCTCAAATAATTGAAAATACTTATTTGTATTATTCATTATATGAAGATGAGAATCTACTAGAAATTCTTGCCTATTTATATATTTATGTACTAAATCATTGTAGTTTATAAGAAATTAACAAACTTAATAATAAAAAAATTCATTTAATTATAAGATTTTATTGTTGTCATAAATCATTGTAGTTTGTTTTTCTTGATCATAACCAAATTGAGCATCTCATGATTAACATAATTGATAGTTGGCACTTGGCATGAGTACCTAAATGATTTATTTTGCCTATTCTTATTATTTATTATTAATATTTTTGTATGTAAAAATGGACTAAAAAGCAACAAGTGTTTTAAAATTGAAGGACAATATATGATAATTTACAAGTACTTTAGGGCAAAAAAAAACATAACTTTGACTTTCCTTTGTAAGAGTCAAAGATTCGCGTGCAAAACCATTTGGAGATGATGATTATGATGAATGTGATCGCACCATGAACCGGTCGGTTTTCATTCATAAAAATATTTTACTCATAAGTTTTCATACTTATTCATCTTCTATTCAAATCCCGTCTTTACCTATGTTTTCACGCCCGGGTCGGGTTTGGGTCGGGTTGGGTATTAATCTGGTATGGGTTTGGGTTTGGTATTCTTCGTCCACGTGTTTTCGTTGTTTACACGCGTCGAATAGGTCTCATCCGTGTCGTCGTTCCCGCTTCTCTCTTTTTTCTCTAATCCCGCCTCTCTCTTTCTTCTCTAGACATGCTACAGAAACATAAATATTCTCTCTCTCTCTCTCTCTTTCGAAAATGAAACCCTAGATCTGAACGCCGAATCGGATTCATCTACATAGGCCAACGCTGGATAATCCTCCGATGAGTAAACGCCGCTCACGATTCATCTGTCGGACTCTAATTTTTGACTTTTCACTGACGAGTTCGTCCGTTGTGGGTTAGTCTTCGATTTCTCCGCCGAAGAATTCGCCTCTGTAATCGCCGCTCATAATTCATCTCCAGATTTTCGTTTTAGCTCAGACTCCGACTAATATCTCAGGCAGATGAGGTAATTGTTATTATGTTTTTTTTAATTAGTTTATAGATATAAAATCTGAAACGGAGAGTAAAACAGGCGTTTAGATTGCGGAGGTGACGAAGATGGTGACTGTTACGTTTATGGCGGACAGTGCTGCTCCGGCGAAGCTTGAATCGGAAGGATTGCAGTATCTTTACAGTGAATGAAATGAAACGTCTTCTCGACTCTAACAACAGGTGGGGAGGTCTTGCTGTGGCTTGGGAGGTATGGAACCATGATTTCTCATTTTGCTTTTTTTTTTTTAATTAATCTCCACTGAATTATGTGCTAGCAAAACATGAGGTCCCCATTTGTTGCTAGACTTGAGAAGATGTTTGATTTCATTCACTCTAAACTTGCTGCAGCACCGCACTTTTTACTTCGTTTGTTATCTGAGAGGAAGAACTCTGATCTATATGGTTAGTCTCGGCCCATTAAACTCTTTAAGTGTCTTTAAATTTTTGTATTGTATATCTTTTTTCATGGAAGAAGGGGTGTTTTGCAGAATATGGAATTGTGGCTCAATGCATTGCTCCCATGAGGGTCGATGACGAGTATTTGATAAATGTTCTTGTCAGGATAAACAACAAGGTAAATGTGAAATAAACTATGATAAGAAATAAAAGATAATAAAGAAAGAATTCAAAATTTGTTTACTTTTTTTATGCAGCTTGGTGGGTTGAAGTCTAGGTTGGCTAATTCTCGACGCAGGTAACTGTTGCACATACTTTTTATTATCTGTTGTCAAAATCAAAACTGAACGCCTCACTGGAGTCAAATATACACATTTGCTATTTCGCCTAGGTACGCTTATTTAAACTCTACTTTTTATTTAATATAGGCAAATAGAAGCTCCTAAAAAATAACACAATTACTTAAAAACAGAATATGAAAAGGTAGAACATGAAACAAACAAAAATTGAAGGACTGAAAAAGATGTATCGTGAGCTACAACTGAATATTAGGGTTTTTGAAAAGAGGTTTTTTGATTTGAATGTCAGGGTTCTGAGTTTGGAAAATTTAGGTAGAGAGTTGTTGAGCAGGCAACAAAAAAATTTGTCTCCGAGTTTTCGTACTGCTGCGGACCATAATGTGTCTTTCGCAGTACATAGCAGCACGGACACGCCGAGACAATTTTTTTTGTTCCCGGCTCATCGACTCCTTACCCAAATTTTCCAAACTCAAAACCCTGATATTGAAATCCAAAAACCTCTTTTCAGAAACCCTAATTTTCAGTTTTACCTCATAATTCATCTTTTTCAGTTCTTCAATTTTGGTTTGTTTTATCTTCTTCGTTTTCATGTTTTGTTTTTAGACAATTGCGTTCTTTTTTATAAGTTTCTTCGCTTCAGTTAAAGCCGAGCATCTGGCTGGAGCTAGAGAAAAAAGTGAAAGCTGCTTGGAACGAGGAACAGGAACCACGGACGCCGTAGGGTGCGGTGTACCCTACGGCTTCGAAAATTGCTGCTACTCCTTCCGACCAACCTTCACTTTTTTCTTTAACTTCAGCCAGATGCTCAGCTTTAACTGACGTGGTGCATATAAACGTTTTATTCATCTTTTCTTGCGCAAAGTGACGAACAGAGTTTAAAACCATTTGAATTCCTCGGAGAAAGTGGAAATTCCCAAAGTAAAACTCTGTACTCACATGTTGATGAACTCACTTGAGCTTCGTTGGAACAAACATTAGTAGCCACCGAAACCTGAGGACGGAATACAGCAGGCCAAACATTTAGATGGAAACGTTTTTCATCTACTTGTTTGACCTCCGGTATTCCGCTCTCCAGTTTCGGCGGATGCTGATTTTCCTTCCAACCAACCTCGCGTAGCTTCATTATTATGTAAGGACGGAGTTTAACTTTGGAAATTTCCATTTTCTCCAAGCAATTCAAATGCTTTTGAACAACGTGAATCACTGTATTTGGTGCTATGATCTAATCATATACCGCATTCAAGGTAACTTTAAACTTAATAAATACGGAATCTTTTGTGCGACAATTGATTTTTTGGTTGTTTATTTTATTTGCATATGAAAGTTTTCTAATCGTTTTAGTCATTTTTTAGGTGTTTTGGAATTGACACTCTCATTGCATAACAGCAAACAACAGAGATTCCATTCTCGGAAAACATGACACAAATCTTAAACTGTCATTTTAGGTCTCAATTTTCACTTTTAATTCTTTCTATTTTAGGTATTCCTTTAATTTATTTCAGTTTTAATTTCATGATTTTCAACTGATTTTGATTCAATTTCATCCAGATCGATATCAGAAGCTTCTGGATTCAGCGATCAAGTTTGTAACTACTTTCATAGTTTAATTGCAGTGGTGAGTAACTATTTAATTTTGATCGGATTGTTGTTTTAACTAAATTATGGTTGATTGAGTTTAGTTAGTTGATTAGTTGTTGAATTTGCAGAGGATTTGATAAAATAGTGGAAAAATGGGGGAACGGTTGTGCTACAGTTGTAGCGGCTTCTTGTAGTGGCGGTGAAGCCATTGAACAAGAGGTATGTACTTTCTTATATGCTATAATCGTGATTATGTTTTTTTTTTGGTTTTTAATTTATGTATATTTTCTACTTCTTTTGGTGTGTATCAGATTCGGATACACAATTTCTTGGAGAAAACAAAAACAAGAAAAGCTGCAAAAGATGCAAAGAAAAAACAATAAACGAAGAAAAAGTTTGGTATCGATTTTGTTCGTTTATATAGTACAGATTTCGTGTTTTTTTTATTTTTTGTTGAATGCGTTCGTTTAAATGCATACGTGAAATTTGAGATGGAAATCGTTGTTTATTTTTGTTTTTATTTGCTTATAATTACAACGGTTATATGGCATTGTGTGGTTTAATATTTAATCCTAGAGGCGTATTTTACAGATTTTGTGTGTTTTGATGTTTGTCCTGAATGAGTTTGCTTAAATGTGTTGTCCCGTTCGCTTGCTTGTCGTAGAGGCTGGTTCAAAGTCTTTTAGCTTGCGCCACGCACCGTCCCTATTCAGTTGCTTGACTGGACCTCGTGCAACGCACGAGAGTCCCCTAGTTAATATCAAAAATTAAACACGAAACGAATGTCTAAAACAGTCAAATTAATAAACTTGTAAAAGTTGTATACAACAAGAGCTGAACTCTTAATCTTAAGTTTACCGAAGAGTGAATGGCTATATACAAATGGTACTATCGAAGTCTGTGTATCCATATTCATTTTTAATAAATAAAAAATATGTACGATAAAACCTTGTTAGAGCATATCTGTCATTATTTGTAGTTTGTATGTAGCTTAGGAATATGTCGTGTTGTAATTTAGGGTTTCGAATTGGATGATACTAAGAGTCGTGTGAACACTTTCAGTTCAAATTATTTCAGTGGTATCCTTGAAATTATTGATCGGATAAAAACTCAGTAAATAAACAAATGAAAGTGATGAATTTTTGTTGTAATTGAATTCTATGTCATACCATTAATCTTAACCAACAAATAGGAGTTAAAAACGGTTTATAAAACTATCATATGTAGTTTATTAAAACCGTATCCAACAATTAAAGCGGGTGGGTCTAAACCGTATCCAACAATTAGGGTCAAAACGGGGTCGACCCTGAATTTTATGACATTTTTAATACAACAATGTATTATGTAAAACAAAAATTCCAGCCAGTGGCTCTGCCCCTTGGACCCCGCTATCGGGGGCGCTGCCGCCGAACCTCCGTCTTCGCCCCTAAACAATCAAGATAAGTTCGAACAAGTGTGCACTCCACACTTTTCCAAACTTGTTCGATATTTATCAAGATTACATTGGTTAAACAAATTAATCCCCTTACACTTAAATCATATTGGTGGCATAAATCACCAACATGTCGTGAAGTGTAGCATGTATATAGATCGAGTTGTAAAGCGTTTCACGCGTTTTGGCAGGTGTTGCGCTACATAACACCCATTCCGGATGTTACTGTTGCGTAACAAGGTTGGGGTTAGGTGAGAACTATAAATACCCCAACCAACAGTCATAAATGCATCCGTCTAGAGAGAGAAAGTTGACTATTACGCAAGCTAGACTCCATACATGCGCAACAGCCAACCGAGACGGTCTAAAGTCTTCTAATCACTTGTATTTGACATTATTCGTATTGTAAACCTTTACGTAAGTTCAATAATATCAAACATTTAGTTATTTGTGTGTTACATCATAAAATAGTCACTTGAAAGGTATTTCGCATCTTTCTAATGATTGAGTCCAAATCGAGGTCCTAGAAAAGCCACCAATAAAACTTTTTTCATGAATAGGATTAATATATATCAATAATGGGTTAAGAAACAAAATTATGAAAATTCAATTATTTGTATATAAATATATGTTTTCAACAAATAAACTTATATATACTTACACATATTTCTCATTATTCAGTACGCAACATCAAATATTAGAAAAAACACGAATCCAATTCGTTGAAAACCTATATACTTGTGTTTATATCCAATTAACTAAAGAATTATACATGTAAGGTAAGTTATTTGATAAATATAATGCTTGATACACAAATTTACAACTTTATACAAAAAAAGTTAGATTGGTAAGGCCTTGTCTTTCATCATAGGAACCAAATTAGAATTATAAGAGTCTCCTTTTTTTTGGAACCGGCAAATAATATTAAAACAACCCGACTAACAAGAGTCTCCTATTTGCCTTGATGTTTCTTTTTTTGGTATACCAAAGCATGGCTTAAAAGTTTAGATAAACACAATCATGAACCATCTTAGTTGTCTTCAAAGACCAAAATGCCAAGCTTACAAAATTTAGGGTGTGTTTGGTTGGGGTTAATAGGGGTTAATCAATGTAATGATAATCATTGATAGTGGTTGGTTTGTCATTAGGTAATCAATCATTGTCCACTATATTCATTAATAGACAATAAACCATTAATCAACAAAACGAGGGTAATGAAAGTGGGTAATGATTAACCCCTCTTTCATTGCTTTTCTCATTCCCTTTCCTATTCCCCACTTTGAAACAACCGTCCCCTAAAGTTAATGGGCTATTTCGACATACATGTATAACAAGTTATTCGTTTTGATTTGAATTTATTTTTAATAAATTACAGATGGTGTGCTTGGTTGAGGTTAATAGGGGTTAATCAATGGTAATGATAATCATTGATAGTGGATGGTTTGTCATTAGGTAATCAATCATTGTCCACTATATCCATTTATAGACAATAAACCATTACTCAATAAAACGAGGGTGATGAAAGTGGGTAATGATTAACCCCTCTTTCATTTCTTTTCCCATTCCCTTTCTCATTCCTCACTTTGAAACAACCGCCCCTCAATCTATCTATTTTCCCTCTCTATATAAAGACCCAAGACTCAAAATCGATGTTTAGCTTTTCTTAAGACCACTTCCATTCGTAACACCGATAACACCATTTTTCGGTGCCACGTTACCATAACACCAACATAACATAACATAACATAACCCCCAATTCATAACACCAAAATCTGGGACCCACCACATTTTTTATTTTTCATTTTCTTTCCTTTTCTCATATTATTTTTAATACATTCAAAATATTAAAAATACATTAATAACAAAAATAAACTTAAATTAATATTAAAAAAAAACAATATATAAAAATAAATAAATAAAAACCATTCCCGTAAAAAAAAATTCAATCCCGTGACATCTATTAAAAAAAAAGAAACAATTGAATTATTACTTTTGTCTCTTTCTCTCACCCCTCTCTTTCTTCAACCTCTTTCTTCAACCTCTTTCTTCTTCAAAATAATCCCCAAACATGCAATTTACAATTGTCCCTGATTTTCTTTATATATACATATTTATATATATGTATATGTATGTATAAAGGAAGAAAGAAACAAAAAAACAAAAAAAACCACAACGTCGCCGTTGCTCGAGCAACACCGCGCCAAGAACGGCGTTGGCCCAGCCATGAACGGCGTTCTTGACGGCCAAAACGCCGACGTTCTTGCTCCGCTGGGAGTGGTCTAAACAAATTGAGAAAAGAAACATTAATCATTTAATCACATACATAATTAAATTAAGAAACTATAACCTCCATTTATTTAGTCACAAAAAGTAAGACACATGTTTAAGCTAAAGAAGGGAGGAAAGATGATAAAGGTAGTTAAGAAAAGATTGATGGTATGCTATTAGGTAGCGGTTTTCGGACCACATTGCTTGCGATTGGTAGGTGGTAGCGATGTCAGTTGATACCAAAGGTATACGGATTAAGAAGTTCTTGCCAAAATTCTCCTTTTGAGAGAAGATAGTGAGATGATATCATGAGAGTTTTGTAGAATTTGTTAACAAGTTAAATAGGTCAATTCATGTCTATTAAAATGATAGTGGAACCAACGACTAATAGTTTGTAGGTAAGTACTAATGCATCGGTCTAAAATCACAAGGTAATCTCTATATACTACCACATGATTCAATACGAGTCTCTAGAACTCATGTTCACTAGTATTGTGTTTGTCAAAGGAGCAAGAAATCGACCTCAAAGGTATGTTCAAATTTTTTGTCAAATCTCACGATACTTAGATAAATTAATCTACAAATAACTAATATGATTTTCGCAGGCCCCTAACCTCGAATTATAATCCAAGATCTTTCTTTCTATCTAATATAAGATTTCTTAACAAGACTCACAAATCAATAGAAGTCACTCTAATATACCTAGTTTAGTGATCAAAGATCGTGCACAAGAATATACAAACCAATATATTAAGGGTGTCAAAATATTCGTCGAATGATTTCATTATAATTCGAAAACATTTTTACATGTGTATGTAGCTCCCCCCATGATTTTTAGTAATTATCGTGATTTAAGTAGACGTAGTTGAAACTTAAAATACGAAAACATTGACAAATCTAAATCTGTCTAAACTTTCTATCGTGGACTATACTATAGACGTAGACATAAACCAAAGACCCACCATGAAAGAAATCAGACGGTGGAAATGGAACCCACATGTTCCACACTGTAACCCCGTTAGGGTAACACACAGTGGATCCCACACCCTGCTAGTACAAGCATTACTAGATCCTAAGTGGTCGCCACCTAATCCCAAACTCTATTATCCCATATTGCCCATACTTTTCTCAAATAATTCCAAAAATGCCACTCTCTTGGTTAACCATTGACCCATTGATCATATCATATTAGCCAACCCACACTGGGTCCTAGCCACACGAGCCGGTCTGGGACATTGATTGAACCAACACCTTACTTATTGTCTTCTAATTAACTTTGACATTTATAGAATAGTGGTTCATCTAGGTGTGGACATTGATTGAACCATTTCAACAAAAATGGGTCATATTCGATCTCCTTTGGTTAATTTTACAAAATCCAACAACATTTAGGTCCACTTCCACTTTCGTCGTGCGATATTATTTCTTGTATCTGTTTTTCGTTTATTGGAAACGCGAAAATGTTTTCTATAGTCATTAGTAAAATAGCAAATTAGGGTTTTCACGTTTAACTTGTATGAAATGTGGAAGGTCATAATACTTTAGTTTATATATGATATAAAATTAACCATGTGTTAACATCGTGTTTATGTAAGTATGTAAGTATCGATGATTTTGTGTTTGTTTAGAAGTTTTCAAGACAATATGTAAAGAGGTTTACCAACGATCAAGAAAGATAACTTTGAAGTACATGTATGTTGCGCAAATGTTTTATAAGCGGTAAAGCTGATAATTGTTCATTACACGACATCAAGTCATAATAAAATCTTTATTATTATATAAAACATTTCAATTTTTTACTTAAATGTTGAATTTTTAAGTAACATATGATTACTAATTTATCATTTAATCAATAAATTTAAAATTTAAAATAATCTTTATTTAGTTTAAATAAATAATAGTCATTCAAAGTTATTTTTAGTAATACTATGTTATTTATTATATGTAAATTAATTGTTTAATATAACATGTATTTAAAAATGCAAAAAAGTTTACATTACTTGATATTTGTGTTTATTAAGTTATTAGCATATGACTAATCTTAAACGTCATTTGTAAATGATATTAATTAAAACTAACATATAAAATAAAGATAAATCACTTTTTAATGTGTAAAAGTTTTGTTAATAATTTTTTGACAAATAATGTTTTTTTTATTTTTTTTGTGAGAAAAATTGTTGGAAAGGAAATACGCAATAATTCATAAAATCAAACACATTTTTTTAACGAATACACACGTTGTTTTGCAATAATGTCACTTTTTAAAGCATAAACAATAAAACAATTTTTGTTATGTTCAAAACAAACAAATTTAAACTATAGACACTTGTATAAATTTTTATAGACCGAATAGTATAATCGGAAGACAAGTTGATCAAAAACTATTAGAACTGATATATGGTATTGATTTTTAACTGGAAAATGAAGTTTTAAACACGAAACAAGTATTTTCCGCAATATAACACGTTTCAAACTATAAAATATTATAAGCTATAATAACTATTTTTTTATATACTAGACGCCAAATATTAGACTCACGAATTAATTAACTTAAATTAATTCATAAACTTTCATCGTAAGTTTGGGTTTCATACTGACATGCACATATCTCATAATATGTCACGTTTTCAAACATATTTGAGGTACAATGTCCGTGGAGTCCTTCAACAGGTCGGCATAGCCATCGAAACACAAATCATAAATTCTGACTCCACATAAATTGTTACACACAACATATATTATATGAGTTTTAAAGAGAAACTCAATTATTATTAGTATTATTTTACAGGAAACACAATTTAAATTTTATAATAATTTGATTGAAAAAGATCTAAAGTACACGGTTCATGCCAACAAAAACAATATTTACCATTACTCAAACATAGTCAAATGAGTTTAATACATTACCATAAATTAATACATTTTATGGCTCAAATGGGTTTAATAACTTTATGGGTCGAAATACAATATTATTACATTTAACATATGTATTAAAAGGCTGAAAATGTATTAGAAACTGTTAACGCTAAATAACTTTTTTAATTTTGCAAAATGACGAACCGAAAAGTCTTTATAACATTTATCCAAAGGAGCGAATTATAAACATTTACTACATAAATCTTGTTAGAGCCTAAAAATTTAAACCAAAAACTATTATATTTCTACTCTATTGTCACCGCTACATCACACGAGTTCTATACTAGTTTGAAGTAACGGTTCACTAGTAGATGAAAAACTCGTTTGAAAAGGTTTTTCCAATAATGATTCAACTTTGTGTAGATAATAGATTCAATGTATATAGACCTTTACAAATATACAATACTACTTTTAAGAAACATTTAGTTTAATTAGTTATGACTAAACATCATTGTTCTTAACATATTTGTTTAGAACTAACTACTTTATTTAGTTAAAACTAAACATCATTGTTGGCCAACACCTCCATTTGGAAGATGCACATCTATCTATTCTTACCAAACCTACAAATCTTAATTAAATTCTTAAAATAGGTTTTTATTCATTGTCACCCTACTTGTTGGAGCTATTTTTAAAGATGTCCTAATCTTGAAAGTACATTTTACTATTTAAGATAAAACCAACTCCCAAGCTCGGATTATGAAATTCCAACACTTTGCTATCATAGGTGAACTACCATCAACCACTTTGTCTTAATATCGACATATTACCTAATCATATATATACGAGTAAGTTAACAAGGTCGGCGTCTACATGCATATAGTATACATGTATGCTTTGTGCTACATGTCACAGACCGCTAAGCCATTTAGGGTTAACGGATTCATATAATCGTACAAACTCGGTTTTCCAACATAAATCAATTGCAACTTAGGATCATTGCTTCCTATCAAAAGTATAAAGGGTCACATATTAGTTTTTTATTATACTTATACATATAAAAGAAGTTGGTTCATTATGTGATCTCAATCTTTTTCAATAAAGAAAACATGTGTGAAACCATATCAAAAAAACATATCTAACCATTTAATTAAATACAATTTAACACCACCTCAAAATAAACTTATACAAACCATTCAAAAAGTCTTTATAAAAATCAAAAAATGGACCATGTCTCTTTAAACTATTGACCCAATTGTAATAAATGCATGAAAGGGTTGCAAATACAACTCAAATGGTGAGTTTCACTTGTGCCTACTATAAATTATCCACTTGTAACACTTCTAAATCAAAAAAAAAAAAAAAGTATAGTTTTGAAATCTTGAAAATATATTATTATTCCTCTTTTTTCTAAACCTCTATCTTTATCTTTCCATAATTTCATCCACCTACACTATTTTCCCATATTCTTTTTTCTAAAAGTGTTTTGTTTTACTTAATAAATTGTTTAATTTTTCTTTTCTTTTTTGTAGACCCCTTTTAAACATTTTTAAACTAATTTTTTCTTCTTCTTAAATGCTTTAATACCTTAATCTTATGTTTAAGGAAAGACACATGATTAAGGGCAATAAATGTCATTACTAAAGATCATTTTGTACACAATAAATCAAGGAAGGTGAGATATAATCATTCAAAACAAGACCCAAAGTTCTATTCAAGGCCGGTTCGAAAAGGTAACCAACCTAGCAAGTTCGTAATCATTATTATTATTCGATAAAGATGGAAAATATATATGTGGTGGTGGTCTATATGTTATAATACTACGTACGATAATATCTTGTATTAATTGCAATATCGTTTTTTGGTATAATTGAAATTATAACTTAAATAATAGTTATTTCAAAATTACTCAAAGAATAAAAATCTTGATTTGATATTAACTATATTAACTATATCCCTTATATGTCTTATATCCTAAGTAAACTCTTAGCATATGAACTTGACACGTTGTTAAGTCAGTCTAGAACATAGCTTGTCTATCTGGGTCGATATATCAGTCAATCTAGAGCATAACTCAATATTACCTCATCAACTTATTATTTGTGTAGGTCGATAAGTCGGTCTAGAGCATAACTTAATTATCCAAATTTTGTGAAATTAATTAAGGGACTTTTTAGAAAATTAAAACTAAAAATTGTTATATTTATTGGTTGTGACAATTATGAAGAAAGTGGGCACAAGAAAAAGCACGTGGACATAAGCACGCTGAAAATTTCACACACAAAAACACTACTAACTGTGTGCTCTGTTTATTCCCTACATTTTCCTCTGATTTTTTCTGTGATTGAATGTTCTTCACCATTTTCAAGATTTCAGGTTCTTCTATTTCCTTAATTACCCTTTTTTCTTTAATAAAAATCTTTAATTTACTCTGTTTTTAAGTCTTATTTTCTGGGATTTTGATATTGTTTGGTTAATAAAATGGGAATTTTCTATTTTTTGCTATTTTTTCAGTTCATATTTTTCATTATTTTGTTATTTTTCATTGGGGAATTCTCAACTTTTTAGTGTTTTTATTGATTTTAAGAATCTTGTCTAATTATAAAAACTTTAAAAAAATTGAAATCTTTTCTGGGATTTTGCTATTTATTTTATAACATTATAAACAAATAAAAATATTGAAAATTTTCTGTTAATCTTTATAAGAAACCTTAATCTTAGGCAGTGTTTGTTTTAACTTATTTTCGGTAAATGATCTTTTTTTATTCGACTTATTTTTCATAAACTCATAGGTTCCGTTTATTTTCTAGTTTATGAGCTTATTATCCGTTTTTTGTAATATTATGGTCATAAGCTCACAAGCAAGACGATAAACCGAAAAAAATGGGTTTATAAGAAATAGGACGAAATAAATGAGCTCATAATCCAAAAAATATTCTAAAACAAAGACCCCTAATGTTTTCTTTTTTGTTCATATGATATATAGGTACCAATTCAAGCGAAAAAGAAGATTGATTAGTTATGAAATTAATCATAAATTGAATACATAAACCATATAATTTGAGGAGGTCAACAAGAAGAAAAAGAAGTCAACAATGAAGTTCATGAAACTTGGTTCCAAGCCTGATACTTTCTACAATTCAGACTCAGTAAGGTATGTGTTCATCAAATTTATCAAAATAATTTCACATAATTCCGGGGTTGGGCTATATTTAACACGTTTGGACACGAATAAAAAGATTATATACATTTCAAATAATTGTTTTCTAAAATTAAGGATTACAATCTTTTTATACGTGTCTGAACGTATTAAATATAGTTCATAACTAGGTTTATTATAACCCATAGTGTTATTACCTTTAATAAATTCAGGTCGGTTTCGTCCGAAGTCTCTAGTGATCTTGTAGTTCAAGTGAATAGTACAAGATATTTGCTTCACAAGGTAACATTCTATAATTGTAATTCACTAATGATATATTTTTTTTTCCTTACTATTTTTATTATTTTCCCACAATTAGATAAAAAAAAAAGGACTTCATAAATTTATCAAATAATAGAATAAATTACAAAAAGTTCGGTTTTGACATCGAAAAAACTTTAATTTTTTTTTTTTTTTTTTATCTAATATTAGAACATTATTAATCTAGCTGTTAATTACACAAAGATAATGATAATTATCAAGGAGCATGCACCTTGAATTATTTTGTACCATAAACAAAATAATTGTGTAGTGTCAAGAAAATTAATTAATAAATATATTTTTTTTCTTATTTTTTTATCAAAATTTGATGATTTTTTTATTTTTGTAATTTAATGTATGTTATGATTTAAGACCCTAGAAATTTGATTCTTGATATTGTTTTTGGACATATAACTTGATACTCTATGTTCTGTTTCTTGTATAAAACAGTTTCCACTTCTATCGAAATGCTTGAGATTACAAAGGCTATGTTCGGAAAGCCCTGAAGCGACCCAACATCAAATAATCCAACTTCCTGATTTCCCAGGAGGCGTAGAATCTTTTGAATTATGCGCAAAATTCTGTTACGGAATGACAATAACTATAAGTGCATACAACATTGTATCCACTCGTTGTGCAGCCGAATACCTTCAAATGACAGAAGAAGTAGAAAAAGGAAATCTTGTTTATAAACTCGACGTTTTCTTTAATTCATGCATTCTCAATGGTTGGAAAGATTCAATCATAACACTTCAAACTACGAAACCTTTTCATTTATGGTCAGAAGATTTGGGAATCACTAGCCGATGTATTGAAGCAATCGCGTCAAAAGTCCTTACTAACCCTTTAAAGGTTAGTTTATCGCATAGTCATTCAAGGAGAGGGAGGGATAAAGATGACATTTCATGTAATGGAAGTAAAACCATAAGTAAAGGGTGGTGGGGTGAAGATTTATCCGAATTAGGGATTGATCTTTATTGGCGAACGATGATTGCATTAAAATCGGGTGGTAAAGTTCCTTCAAATCTTGTAGGTGATGCCTTAAGAATTTACGCTTCAAAATGGTTACCAAACATTTCAAGAAATCTTGAAAACGGTGAAACGACAACGTCCAATTCAAAAAGTCGTCTTCTTTTAGAATCTATTATTAGTCTCCTTCCAATGGAAAGAAACGCGGTTTCTTGTTCGTTTTTGCTAAAACTACTAAAAGCCGCAAACATTTTAAGAGCTTCAACTTCTTCAAAAACAGAATTAACTCGAAGAATTGGACTTCAATTAGATGAAGCTACGGTTCCAGATTTATTGATCCCATGTTCATCAAACGACATGTTGTACGATGTTGAAGTGGTTTCAAACATTTTGGAGCAATTTATGTTGCAAAGTCAAAGTCCACCCACGAGTCCACCTCGTGTGAAAGGGCGGTTTGAGCGACATAGAAGGTCAAGGTCCGCGAATAATGGTGATTTTGAGCTCCAAGAAAGTAGGAGGTCTTCGTCGGCTTCTCATTGTTCGAAGATTAAAGTTGCAAAAGTTGTAGATGGATATTTGAAAGAGATTGCTAAAGATGTGAATTTGCCATTGGTGAAGTTTACTAGTTTGGCCGAGGCGATTCCGGATTTTGCAAGATTGGATCATGATGATCTTTACAAATCCATTGATATTTATCTCAAGGTAAACCATTTATCTGTTTCATTTCTATAGTTTAAATTTAAATTATATTCTTGAGATATGTTTTATCTCAAACAAGTCAAAACGTTCGAATTTTTTTTAAAAAAATTAGCTGAAAAGACGGTTAAAATCTCCATAAGCGTCTTTTAAATGCGTAAATTGATTTTCTTGAAGATTTAGATTGATGTTGCAATGATAGAGTTGTCTAAAATTGCCTTCTTGTTATATGTAGTCACACCCAAGTCTCAACAAGACAGAAAGGAAACGTATTTGTAGGATACTCGACTGCAAGAAACTATCTATGGAAGTGTGTATGCACGCAGCACAAAATGAGCTTCTTCCTTTACGTGTAGTGGTTCAAGTCCTCTTCTTTGAACAAGCTCGTGCAGCCATGGCAAACGGTCAGCTGACCGATCTACCCAGCAACATTAAAGCACTATTAGCTGCCCAAGAAGACGGTTCAAGACCACACGGTTCAATAAGCACCAATAGAAGCATGGTGCAACCCGAAGACCAATGGAGTGTTTCGGGTCTCAAGTCACCAAAATCAAATATTTCAACTTTAAGAATGAAGTTATCCGAAGATGATGATTTGGATGGAGATTTCAAAGGTTCGTCAAAAGTGAAGCAACTTTGTTCACTTCCTAATCGTCCTAAACGGATGTTTAGCAAGTTATGGTCTACCAACAAAAGTGTAAGCGAAAAACGCTAAACGAACCAAACGAATCCTCACTTGGGTAAATCTTTATTTTATTTTATTCATATTTCTCTAAACAAAAATGTCTTGTAATCTTTAGGAAATGAAATTGTGAATTGTTGGTGTAATCTATGGTAATAAATAAAAAGAAGAATTATTTTCTTGAAATATATTGGAAGGTGCCTCTTAACCACCTTGATAGAGCTTCGAACCCAAGAACTCCCATAGATAGGCAGCATGCTATAACCACTTGGGCAAACTCTAGTGGTTTAAAGTATAGATTTCTTGAGCATTAGTGTTTTTCATATATAGTGTTATTTTCAAGATTTGATATTTGGTAAAAAGCATCAAACTTTAGAAATTCATGATGGGACCAAAGTATTGATTTCTTGAGCACTAGTCTTTTTCTATCATCAGTTTGCCCCTCAATAATTCATTTCCTTCATTTCAAACTCCATTATTGATTTCCACTTTCATTTCATATTGTATAAAGTTGTCATCAATATATCTTACTTGTCGGAGACATGTATCCTGACTTCATATATGTTGTATGTGGTTTATGAAAACTTTCTTAATTCATGTTAGTCTTAAAACGAGTAGGAACCCGACAATAAAGGGAAAATGCACTGTGTAGTCATTGTACTATCCAAAAAATTTCATCTAGGTCATTGTACAAATATTGTGTTTATATTCATCACTTTAGTTCAAGAAACCTTCTATTTAAATCATTGTTTCTCATTTAACCGGTTTTTCACCGATGAACTCTTTTGTATAATGACCCAGATAAACTTTTTTGGATAGTACAATGACCCAGATGAACTTTTTGGATAGTACGATGACTATACAGTGCATTTTCCCTAAAGAAAAATGATAGTAAAGGAGAAGGATTAGGTTAAAAAAAATGACGTGGCAAAACTAATCGGTTAACAAAAGGTAGCAGGTAAACGAAGTTATCGAATTGAACGGTTTTTTGAAGTTAAGGTTATAATTTAAAATTTTTATTCTACTAAAGTGATGTATATAAACACAATATTTGTACACTGACCTAGATGAAATTTTTGGATAGTACGATGACTACACAGTGGATTTTCCCGATAATAAATTACCGGATAAGAGTCAATTACATAAAGCATAAAGCGTTCATATGATTTGGCTAGAGGATATTTTTCATTCTTCGTTTTTGAAAATGCAGACAAACTCCATATAGTAAACCTTTTGGGTTAATATCGTCTCTAATATTTATGATTTATATAAAAGATTTAAACGTGTTAATTGAATTATTACATTTGACTTGATTAAATTTGTTTACATGATTGGTTTTTTTTTTCACTCTTCTACTTGAATGGTCATAATTGCCCTTGTCTAATCAAGAAAGCAACGTAAATTGTAAGAATTTGGGAATGAGTGGATTTTTTTTATAAAGCATGCTATGTTTATCTTTTTTGTTGACTACTAAGAAATAATGTTATCATATAGTAATTTGTTGGCATGATATGTTGTGAGTACTATGAAGAAAAGTAACGCTAATCCGATTTTTAATCACGTAGTATTATGCGGGGTTTCTGTTATGTTTAGGAACAGTTAAGCGGTTATGGTATATATAATAAAACAT
>CAJVGC010000001.1:78337348-78396576 GCA_910822075.1 Senecio squalidus | reverse complement strand
TCATTGTACAAATATTGTGTTTATATTCATCACTTTAGTTCAAGAAACCTTCTATTTAAATCATTGTTTCTCTTTAAACCCGGTTTTTCACCGATGAACTCTTTTGTACAATGACCTAGATAAACTTTTTTGGATAGTACAATGACCCAGATGAACTTTTTGGATAGTACGATGACTATACAGTGCATTTTCCCTAAAGAAAAATGATAGTAAAGGAGAAGGATTAGGTTAAAAAAAAATGACGTGGCAAAACTAATCGGTTAACAAAAGGTAGCAGGGTAAACGAAAGTTATCGAATTGAACGGTTTTTTGAAGTTAAGGTTATAATTTAAAATTTTATTCTACTAAAGTGATGTATTATAAACACAATATTTGTACACTGACCTAGATGAAATTTTTGGATAGTACGATGACTACACAGTGGATTTTCCCGATAATAAATTACCGGATAAGAGTCCAATTACATAAAGCATAAAGCGTTCATATGATTTGGCTAGAGGATATTTTTCATTCTTCGTTTTTGAAAATGCAGACAATAAAACCTTTTGGGTTAATATCGTCTCTAATATTATGATTTATATAAAAGATTTAAACGTGTTAATTGAATTATTACATTTGACTTGATTAAATTTGTTTACATGATTGGTTTTTTTTTTCACTCTTCTACTTGAATGGTCATAATTGCCCTTGTCTAATCAAGAAAGCAACGTAAATTGTAAGATTTGGGAATGAGTGGATTTTTTTATAAAAGCATGCTATGTTTATCTTTTTTGTTGACTACTAAGAAATAATGTTATCATATAGTAATTTGTTGGCATGATATGTTGTGAGTACTATGAAGAAAAGTAACGCTAATCCGATTTTTAATCACGTAGTATTATGCGGGGTTTCTGTTATGTTTAGGAACAGTTAAGCGGTTATGGTATATATAATAAAACATGATCTTTTACTTTTGGTTGATTTTTTTTTTCTGACAGGTTTTAATCGATTAACTTTTGATAGTTAAATTTTATATAAATTATACATAAGGGTGAGGTTCATCTAAAAACAACACTAAATATAAAAACAGTAAAAATATCAAAACACATTAAAATCAACAGATAAATCATCAAAATAATTTTTTTTTTAGATTTTATTTGGGAGAATCCTAATTAAATAACATTTAGTAACTTTTGGTGGAAAAAAAAAAATTCGAATCTAAACGCATTTTTTCAAGTAGATGCATTTTTCATAAAAGTGATGTATTTTACCCAATTAAGATGTAATTTTATCATAAAAAATATATATAATACATTTAAAATAATATTTTAAATCAAAAAGTTAAGAAAAAGTTATATGCAATTTTTTAGAATTAGATGCATTTTTTTTTATAATTTTTCGAACTTAGATACATTTTTTCAAGTAGAGGCATTTTTTTTATAAAGGTAATGTATTTTACCCAATTTAGATGTATTTTAATCATAAAAGTGATATATAATAAATTAAGATAATATTTTTGTCAAAAAGTTCAAAAGATTTTGGATGCATTTTTTAATCTATATATTTTTTATCAAAAAAAAAAAAATGTGAAAAAATATATCAATTAGGTGGTCGTTGGAAAGATAATTAAAAGTTTGTTCTAATGGTATAATTAGTTTTTTCTAAAAGTTATTTATATTCTTGATATGTTAATTGAAAATTTGAGTTGTTTATTAGATAGGTTTTTGAGGTATTTTTATTTTTGATTATAATTTCAGGGTTACGGTTAGCAAGCACTCTATAAAATAAAACTTGATCATTTTTTGTTTTATTTCTATTTTGGGTTCTTTTTCAAGGTTCACATACAAAATGGACAACAAACGGGCCTGGATCGGCCTGTTGGGCTACTATGTTATCTACTTCGGTATTGTAGCAATTGAAAAACTTTAGTCACTACTGACTTATCCTACCTTAAATTCGAAGCAAACATTGAGACTAAAACCTCTCCTTAATTAACATATGTTTTATGTGTTTGCTTCAATAATACATAACGAACCCCATCAAATACGAAATTCTAGTTTCCCTATTTATAGGTTTCGTCAAGAAGGGCTCAGAAGCTAGCCTTCTGGTTATGCATTCACAAAGCCACGTATGTAGTAACCCCTTCGTATGATACTCCACAAAAGATCGAGCGTCCAGACATAACACTACAAGACTCCTGACCCGCAACATAGCTCCTCGTGTATGTGGACATGTGTGCAGACACGTTGCATTTACGAATATGGCAACAATACGTACAAACACTTGAAACTTGTTCCCTATTTCGTCTGCACTGACATGATATGTTAGAGTCCGCTACAAATTGAAATGACTATAACTTTACCAAGGATAGCACATGGCTTACAAAACTATGAACTTGTGGCTACCACAACAACCACCACGGATGGTTTATGGTTGTAGCGAAGAAAGCTCGTTGGTCAATAGGTTTGCCGATATGAACATGTCGTCGCTATAGAAAAATACATTTTCTTTTTTGTTCAAGCATGTTGTCGCAACATGAAAAAAAAATCGTCGCTATAGACTATCGGTACGAACCTACAACGAAGACACTATAGAGATGACATGTCGTCGCTACAGACCTACAAGACGAAAATTCCTCGTCTCTATTGGCCATTTTTCTTGTAGTGAGTATTAACCAAACCAAGTGGGATATAAATTCAAGTCGTATCTAATATACATTATTAACCAAACCAAGTGGTTGTAAATTCAAGTCTCGACTTGTAAAAAGGATATAGAACGCATCAGTTAGTCGTAAAAAAAAAAAAAGTTCACGCATCCTGATATTATCTTCTCGATCTTAAAAGTTTTTAAAAAAACATGAACCACGAAGAAATAATAATATGTTTGGTAAAATAAAACCAAACCATATCAATAATCATACACATGATCATATATATATATAAGGGCAAACATGTCATGGTTTCCTCCATTACATGTACTTTAATTTTTAGAATCAAAACACAAAAGAACCATGGTTTCATGGAGTCGTTGCATTATGATCATTTGACTTAGAATCCGCGTTTTCGTGCGTTGAATGCCACTAGGGGTACGATGAAGCCTGCAACGAAAAGAACCTACATGTGTAGTTGGAGAACATAAACAATTGTTTTTCGCCATACTACCTTGTCTTGCTAGCCCTCCACCACCCGAAGGGGGTGATATCACTTGAACATGTTCCACCTCCACCTTCAAATCCCCGTCTCCCGCCATAAGTTATCTGTAAGACGATTGACGGTTGATTCAGTTATTCTTACAAAAAACAAATCAAGTATCTATGGTCCAAGGGTTTGTTATGATGTGTCACAATTCATGAGAGGATCCATATATATAACCTAAATACATGATTGTCGAGTCTAATATTGCTAATGGACTTTAATAATAATACGGGCTATGATAATAATACTTCTCTAATACTTGACGCAATGTGACACATCAAGAAATGAAGAAATATTATTGTTATTATTATTTAAAAACATGAATATATTCTTAGAATCTGAGATGTTACCTTGTGAAGATGAGAAGTGAGCAATAATGTTTTAGAGATCCAAAGCCTTTTTTAAAGAAAATATTTGAGGTATGGAGTGGGCAAGATAAGATAAAAAGCGACCTCTATATATTGCATAATGTGTCACATACCCATTCATTAAAAATATTAAATAATAATTAATAAAAATATAATTTCAATTTTTTCTCAAATAATATTTATATTTTCAAACCACACATATTTTAATGGTCAATTTTCTTTAATGATAAATTTTTTAATCGGAATAAATGTCTGGAAATGTATCAAATATTACTCGAAAGTCTATTGAATGTATCCAACTTTAAATTGGTCTATTGTATGTATCTAACTTTTAAAAATCGATATTTTATGTATCCAACTAATGAAATCTTAACAAACCGATGATGTGACAACTTACGTGGCACATGCGATAGCAAATTTTTGAAAGTTTGATACATACAATAGATATTTTTGAAAGTTATATATACACAATAGACTAATTTAAAGTTAGATACATGCAATAGATTTCAAAGTAAAGTTTGATACATTTCTAGACATTTATCCCTTTTTTAATCCAAAGCTAAAAATCCATTAACTAATCATTACACTATTCACCGATACTTCCTCGTGGCTATTTTGATGATTAAACGGAGAGGGTATATTAACGTATTATAGGGAGTGTTTAGGATTACGTTTTAAGAAAGATTTAATGCTTGTTATACATATATCTTTGGGGTTTTTCTTTTATAAAAGGAAGAGTTAATTTTGAATTTTTTTTGTTCATAAATAATCTAAATTAATTTATTTGGAAATAAAGGAATCAAAATTATTTCGTTAACTACCAATATACGTATCAAATCAAACTATAGTATTATTTTATTTAAATCATTATTTTGGAGTTTATTTTTTTAATTTTTCTTAAATAAGAAGGATAGCCACGCGTCCAAATGTTTAACCCACTCACGGGCAGAAATAATTAAAACATGGAGAGACATGCCAGTTGCATAAATCGACTTTATATATGATGTTTCAACTACTCCAATATAAAGACAAACTTTATGTTTGGCGAAGGAGGAAGAGGAGGTTGTAAATTTTAAATGAAAATATTTGAACTCTTAAAATCTTTTATGTGGTTTGAATTCGTGACCTCTAAGTCAATAGACTACTCACGTCGTGCCATTAGACTATATATCTTTTGGTATTATAGGTATACAACCTGAGTCATATTGTCAAACAATACATGACAGCGGAAAAACAGGATCACATAGGAATAATTAAATCGGACTACGTAATATCTTTGTGTCTTGAATTAATAGCGAGTAAGTTATAGATCTAAGTATAAGATCTATTTCACGATTAAGTACGCGATACCTTCTTTAGCAACCGACTTGTATGCTAGTACACGTTTATAATATTACAACCCTTGTCTAGCTCTTCCCCAACCTTTGTATAGCTTGTTTGTTTACACCGTATGCTCAAACTACACCTTAGCTAGATGTTCGAACAAGTCTGATCGAAACTCCTTTACGGCTAAAGGATTAAGTCTTTACGGCGTAAAGCTTAATGTCTTTACGGTGTAAATACGGGAATTTTTCCTTTCCTTATTTTCTCGAAAATTGAAAGTCGAATACCCCTATGAAGGGTTTCGGTCGACTAAAAAAGCTGGAAATCGATTAGTGATTAATCCTTAGTTCGATTATTGTGTATTGTGAATGAGGCTATTGTTTAATATATATAGGTAAACAATTACTTGGTATACAAGTTGTATTATAATTAGGAAACCTCCATAATTACAAAATACATTCTCATATTTATTAATTATTACAATTAACACTTAATTAATAATTAATAAATAATAAACGTATAATCGTTTCTAAATGTCGATGCGTGCGTTCCCGTATACTCACACGTTTAAGAACACATATTTATATAACTTTGTTCAAAGTATAACCTACTTAACTTGTTAAAAGTGTTTTTGACCTTACAAATGTTCATTAGTTGAAATAAATATTTTATAAGATTAATCAGTTTTTTGTATCTTAATGAGTTAGAGTATATATTTTTTTTAGCTTATTTCGATAAGATTATTTAATTTATAGGTTTTATATTTTATAATTCGGATCAAGTAAGATCGGATCGCATACAAATCTTCCGATTCTATAACTAAGATCAAAATCATACTTATATATAACGCTTTTAGAGGTTCCATACAAGATCGTATCATTTCTACTAAATAAGATCATAAGACCTTAAAAATTAAAATCAAGATATTAACACGTTTATCAAAAATTATTATATTATGTTTTTTCTTTCAAAGGATATGTTTTAAATTAGGTATTTATTGATCTAACTTTTGAATAAATATATCAAAATCGTCATCACCATAAATACCAACAATAAACCAAAAGAAGAATCATGTATAACTTTAAAATGATGATAATGATGAGAATCATGGGAATGAACGTGCCAAATCCAGAAAAGCCAAAGTTGAGGGTCCAATTTTATTAAAATTTAAATTAATTAATGTATACAAATATTATCAAAATTGGAAATTAATACATAAGAGCGTCCGTAACCATAACACCGAAAAGCTATTCTGGTCACATCAAACTCAACGTATAATATAATACCAAAAATATCCCCAACCATAATACGAAATTCTGGACCCACCTATTTATGTTAAACTTTATAAATATTAGTTAAAAAAAAAAAAGAAAAAAAAAATCCATAACACGCGTTACATATGTAACGTGGTGACCATAACACGCCTGACCAACCATAAAGCATGTTATGATGCCATAACACCATAATAACACATGGTTACGTAGGCTCTAGAAATAGAAAGAAAAATAAAAAGTATGCCAGACATTCTTGTGGATGTCCATTTCAAAGGTTTATCCCCATCTTTTAATTTGATTGATAGGTGCATTAATTAATTGATTATAGTTATATTGTTTCGACCAATATTTTCGTTTGGTCCCAAACCTTATCACATCATATTATTTATTATTTATCGTAACAGCTACATAATTAGTATAAGTTGTCACATTATATGTTATTATCATATCGGTTTAGGTTATAGCAAATCTAATCTAATCTAATATATAAGAATAGTTTACCCTTAAATTTGTTAAACATAATAGAAAAATTTTAAGTTATCACGGGAATCGAACACATATGTGAATAGTTTTCTCTAATAAGAACCGAGTACCAAACCTAGTGTGTTGGTCCAAGATTAGTCTCAGTGGCGAAGCCAGGAACTGATTAAGGGTAGTTCCTTCAAAATGATGTCGTTGATAAAAAAAAAAAAAAAAAAAAAACTTGAAATTAATATGTTATCAGTTAAACGGGTCGGGTCGCAAAATAATACAAATAATGTTTCATAAAATAGAAATCCATTACAGGGAACAATAGTTATTAAGTTACATTTTTTATCAGACGGGTTTTCATACCTTGACACTTTTGAACCGCTATCTTGTGTGGATTTCCATGTTCATGTTCGTCAAGGCCTACTTTACACCTATTCCAACCTCTAAATCCCCCTCTTACAAAACTATCCGCTCCACCTTGGTTTGGTAACTCATTTTTGAATAGATAACAACATAAACAATATACTGCATCATCTTTTATGCTATATTCTAGCCAATATTTGCGATCATTAAACCAAGTATCATTGAATCTACGGAGTTTTTGTTTAAGTCCAAAAGGTGTAGCCGGGTATTTATGGTTTATAGGTTGAAAAGGCCTTTCTAACAAATAAGCTCTTCTAATTTCATCTCGTTGATTTACATGGTAATCATTTATACTTGGCCGTCTTCCCGGATCACTAGGTAATGAATTCAAATCCATTTTCATAAACTTTTGTTTTCCATTTGAATCATTTGAAGTATCATAATTATCTTTAGATGAACTAGATTCTCCTTTCTTTTGATAATAATTTAACATTCTATAACATTATAACAAAATAAAAAGATACAATCATTAGCAAATTACTCAAATAACAAACCTCATTACCTAAAACATTTAACAAATACTAACCTAATGACATAAAAGAAACCGTTAGATGTTTTAAAATTGAAACAAACCTTGACTTTTATGCTTTGATTTCTCCAATTCTTCCTTTTTTTTTTGTTCAATTTATTCTCCAAATTAAGTTTGAGCCAACTGTTTACACTAATCTCCCATATTCCCTTTATGTGTATTACATTGGGTTTTCTTAATTTGGGCCACATGAATTTTGGGCTTATACTAGGCTTAATAATAATTTGGTTGTTATAAAAATAAAAAGACAGGTCCTATTATAAATTTTAGGTGTGTCCTAAAACAAATATGTATATTGCTTATAACTATTTTTAAAATTTTAGGTAGGTCTTGGGCCCTACCTGGCCCAATACTACCTACGCCACTAATTAGTCTGGTATAAATTCGACCCTTTGGCTTTGTTCATATTACTTTGGAAATATTGTATTTAATTCGATTTTATTACTGGATTTTGATAAACATAGCTCCAAACTATATTTAACACTTCCATAGAGTATGTTTAGAACGATTGTACTTTTAAAATAACCGTTACCATGTAGAAAATTGTCTTTTGCATTTAAGAAATGCAATCTTTTTAAACATGTCTAAATGTGTTAAACATAAACCATATAGATAGGAAATAACTATTTCGTTAAGAAATGAACCGTGCTTAGAGGCATTATTTCTAAATTTAGACGGATCTTTTGTACGTGATGTCTTAGATTTCAAGTTATATGTTTTTGATCGCAAACGTGTTGGTGACTGATTTTAACAATTATTTGATGAGATTAGATAACTTGCATGATTCTTTAAGATAAGGATTGACATTTATAAGATAAAATAACACTCATAATGATGTTAACATAAAGATATACTAAAACAAACCAGTAACTAAGACTTAATGGATTGAGACATTTCTTTCTCACATATAATCCGTGTGAATAAATAATCCAAATTATTAATAATGTAAATAACGAGTGGATTTGCTCGTGTGTTGTGGCGGATTAATTCAAACAAATTAAAACAGCTAACATAAACAATCAAAAGAATTTCAACAATGTCTATTACACAATTCAAACTTTTGACAAAGTCGTTTTTTTTTAGTATAATAAAATATGTATAAAAATGATCTCAATAAGTACAATAATAGAAGAAAAGAAACTCAATCAATAAAAAGAAAGAAAAAAAAGTTATACATAGTTACGGTTTGGCTTGGCACATGAAAACGTTGTTATTTTATTTAACTAGATTATTGTCCCGCGATAACGCGGATAAATATAGACAAAAATAAAATCGTAAACTTTATTTTTATATACACGTTAAAAAGATATGATGCACTGAATACAAAATTCATATAGGGTTTTTGGAGACGAATAACACCAAGAAAAGAGTGAGAGGTACAAAAAGTCTCATGTAAATATGTAATAGATATAAGGAAAATTAACACACAATTCTAATTTATTGAAAAATGAGTAAAATGTAATAGAAGATTTTAATGGTTAAATATATGAGTAAACACCCAATCGAGTTGAAAGTTCAAGGCTGGTAGGACAAATAACACCATGGCAAGATAAAAGGTGAAAAAGATATAGTTTTATGTTTATACACGTGTTTAAATATTTTGAATTAAAAGATTTTAGAAAAACTATAAGATAAATTATAGTCTAAATTAAGAGATTATATAAGTAAATAGGATTAACAAAATGGGAGAACAAACGTTTGGTTTTTTATTTAAGTAAAGATGAAATGAAATAGAGAATGCATTTATATATTTAAAGAGGGTGTAAAATAAAAATTGTATCTGCTGACATCATCAATATCATCTAACGGCTGAAATGAAAGAAGCTAACTCATCTAAGGGGTCTTATTTCGCCATGTGGACATATATAAAAATTGAAATGTAAACATTATTTTATGTAGATTTTAAATTATTATGAAAACATATATACCTTTACGTTTATACACATATTGTTTATAATTATAATAACATATACACTTTTACGTTTATACACATGTTTTGATATTTTTTATTAGAAGATTTTAAAATAACAATAAGGTAAATGATAGTTCAAATTGAGTGATTTTATAAGTAAATTAGAATTTTGTTTTTATTTTAGTTGAGATTGGAATTAAAAAGAGAATGTTATTATATATATTAAAAGGGTGTAAAATGAAAGTAGTATTTGATGACATCGTCAATTTGATCTAACGGTTGAAATCAAAAAAATTAACCCATCCAAGGGTCTTTACTTCGCCATGTGGCATTTAAGGCCACTCTTTTATTATATATTAAAGATTGGGTACTAAAAGGAAAGGCGAACCTAAATACTTGAAAGGAAAGAAGGTAACCTAAAACGAAAAAACTTAAACTAAAAGTTAACAATCAATCGAAATGAAAAGATAGAACCTGTGGCGATAAATAAATAAAAAAAAAAAAAAAAAAAAAAAACCCGCTAAGTGCTAGAAACAGGCATTTTGTCAGATTTACTATTCATAATGTCGCTTTCAACTACTACGGGATACGTATATATCTATAATTATAATTATAATTATAATATAATATATTGATTTAGCTTATTTTGGTGCCTTTTTTCTTTTAGAACGACATGAAAGTGAGTATACCAATTAGCCCAATAAAATGTAGTTTTACTCTATTATAAATGGTTTTAGAAAGTCCATATTAAATTCACAAAGTTGTTTTAGTTGCAAATAAAATAGCCCAAACAAAAAGTGTAAACAAAAAGCCCACAACAAACCCTTACAAAATCAACTTTATTCTTTTACACATATACTTTAAATATTACTAGTTATCTTATTAGTTTTAATAACTTAATTTATGCAATAATATAATAATAATTTGGACATAATACTTATGAATTGTAAAGTGTCATGCATTTCCAATAATATGTAATTTTATAAATCTTGTTATAGATTTTTAACGTTTCAATATTATTAGTTCTCATATATTTTTTGTGCTATCACGGGTTATAAGCCAATATACTTTTATAAAACCAATTATGTTAATATTACCAAGGAAATTAGCGATGACTATAAACATAATAACTAGTTAGTAGGAGAACTATGTTGGGTAATTTCTATTAATTTTCTATTTTTGTCATAAATAAATCGACTTGTGTTATCTTGTATATCGATCAAATGGCTCAAAAGCGCTATATCAAAAAATATGAAAGTCGTCCAAACTGTACTTTTAATTAAGCGACACATTTTACCGACACATTCACTATAATTGGTACTAGAACTAAATTCATAATTTGCAATAAATCAACTTTATAATTAAAATAAATTTCATAATAACTTTTTAATTCATTCATACAACATATCTCCAAACACATTTTCTTGATCACCATAAAAACCCATGGGTCCAATTGTAATTTTCTCACCGGTTTCAATCACGGGTTCGGGTTTGTTTACTTTACTCGGTTTCGGGTAAAACCCGGTTAATACTTCATCAAGCAAACCCGAATCATCGGGTTCCGAAGGAAAAAACTCTTTGTAGTTGTCCACATTGTTTTCGAGAGCTTTGTTCGCGGTGGTAGTCATGGTATGAGTGGTTAAACCGTTGTTCGAGTTAACGTAAGACGAATCATTAACAAGAACCGAGTTTAACTGATCAAAATTGTAGTGTTGCAACTGCGATGTAATGTAGTTATCATAGGGTTTGTTAAAATACGGAATAAACGGGTACATGAAGTTTGTTCTTGCTTTATTACCACGCATTGAACGTGCCGCATTGTCGTATGCACAAGCAGCTTCCTCGGCAGTGTCGAATGTTCCAAGCCATCGTCGTTCTTTCGTATGTGGGTCACGTATTTCAGCTGCGTAACGTCCCCATGGACGACGTCTAACACCACGGTAACGAATTGTTCCAGTGCTTTTGTTGGTTGTGGTTGTGTTGTATCTTTTTTGAAATGTGGTGGGTGTCGCGGTGGGTGGTTGCGATAGCGTGGTTTCGGGGCGGTTAACGGTGAATCCAGTGAATGTTATGAAAGTTTCTTCCATTTTTTTCTTTCTTGGATTTGGTTTTTGTGAAGAAATGGCTGTGGTAAAGGTGGTATTTATAGGAGGGGGATTAAGGTGGGAAATTGACTTTGTGCATGAAAGGCTTGTACGTTTTGTTATAATGAAAGTAAACTTGCATGCATGAGATGATAGGCGAGTGGTTGATCTTGTTATGGATGTTTGTTTCGGCTTATATAACGGGTTTATGAGTTTATGTAAATAATCAAAATAAATTAAACGAATTAAGAAAAGTATCATGTATACATTCGAGCAAAAGTTGAATTATATCGACTGATTTGAAACTATTCTTCTCGCTAACATGTTTAAGCATATGTTTACCTTTACGGTACCTTAATTACTGAGTAATTACATAGAGTTGTTATATATGTTTCCAAGTTTTCGAAAGCGTAAAAAGTGAAATGTCACACAAGCTTTATTATTTTTTCATGCTTATTCGAATCGAGTAAAAATGAGTGTTAAATGTTATATGTTGGGATTAAAGTGTTTGAAAGATGAGTTTAAGTTCATTATTATTGCTCATTACTAACTATTGCTCATTACTACTGCATATTACTACTACCGAAGACTGTTACTACTGCCCGTCTTCAGTTACTACTACATGAAGAATTTAGATAATTTTTGAATAGTTTTGTAATTATCTATTCCTTATTTGTAGCAATTGTAGTTATATTCCTTATTTGTAGCAATTGTAAAAGTCCTTAAGGTCTATATATACATAGATCATTGTATTAAGAAAAACACGTTTATTGATCATTCCTTCAAGGTTAATATATTGAGACTTATAATTAATATTCGTTATTGCTCTTATTATGCGTTAACAATATTCGTTTAATCAATAAACTTGTGATATCAAAGTGTTTATATCCGCTGCTAAACTTCTTTGATAGATCAAAATATTCATTCAAAGTGTGGCTGTGTTTACATAACCTTATTGACGTTATATGGCCGACCGACGACGATCGGCTTCCAACAAACACTAATCAAGTAATCCGGCCAATAATTAACTATAAATTAAACCGATTACTCATAGTTAGTTAGAATTAGTGATGTGCATGTGTGTTATTAATTGTATGTCTAGCCAAGGGTGTACGTGGGTGTTAAATGTCTTAACCATTAGGGTGGTTGTTTTCGATGAGGTGATATTAACTGTTCTTGTATAGTTGCACGGTTGCACCTACCAAGCTGTTAAGGTTCGGGTATGAGTTATTTGTCTATCAAAAATGATCTTTTATACACATAAAACACATGTTATATCTAGTTTCGTCGTGTTAAAATATCTAGCTTATCGAATATAAATTGTTAATAAATTAACTAGGTTTTTGATAACCATAATCTTTGATAATTAAAATTAGCTGGTGTATACATCAAAACTTATATCCAACTTTATATAAGTGGAAAGTATTTCAAAATGTATCTATCTTTATTGAAAAACCACAATTTTTTGACTTTTGTACGAGTCGATTGTATATATTTAAATTTCTTATATCGCTATTCGTATTTATTTGACCAATTAATTTTTCAAATAAATGACATGTCAGCTTACATGACGTCTTATATAAATGTTAGGTAAACGCATATACATAAAACATCCGCTTCTAAAAATTAAATAAAAGTTTGATAAATATTATAGATTTCATAATAAATATTTGATACATTTTTAAACTTATCATATTAATTAAACATTTTTCCATTGTCGAGAATGGCACCACATGTGGCTTTGTCTTCCTAATAACTAAGGGGTGAGCATTGGTTTGGTTTCACTTAATTTTCGCATAACACCATATGAAGAACCATTTGGTTCAATTATAAATCAGTTCGGTTTTTGGTTTTTGGGATTAAATTTGGTTTGATTCGGTTTATAATTTGTTCTTTTTAGACTTTAACGAGTTCAACTTAGTAAACAACATTGTCGTGTGGAAATATTTATAGGTACTATAATATGTAACAATATATTGAAACATCACATGGCAGTGTCTGATCCAGGCAAACATAGACCAAATAGTTGGAGTTAGATATGTTTGTACTTTTGGTGTCTTTTAGGTTGGGCAAACCCTACTTTTGTCAAAATTAGGGTTTTTGTTTGCTCTAAAAGGTCAACCCCAACTAACTTCCTTTATAATTCCATCTTCGATCCCAACTAGTTATCGTCTTCTTTGTCTTCTAATAAGAAACCGGAGTTCGATTCCAAAGAGATTCACTTTTCAATCATCTGGCAATACGTTCGTTTATCAGAAAACAAAGTCACGTATCATTTATATCTTGAAAAAGCGGAAGTTAAATTCTTTATTGTGCACATACACAAAAAAAAGGTTCAAACTCGTTTTAAGGAATATAATTCGATCAAAGTATATCACAAGTTATCGCGGTAATACATATGGAAACTTACCGAAAGTTCAACATGGAAAAAAGTAGTATGTATAATGTGAAAAAAACAAGTTATTGCACATAGTACCTTTGAGGTGTCTAATGAATTAACTTTGTGCAAGATATGCTCACATAAACCCAAAAACTAGATGAAGTAAATATGTTATATAGTACATGTGATAAAGCATAAAACATACAACAGGCAAATATGTAAGAGGACAAAAAAGATTTTAACGACAATAGCTGTGTGGCAGATTAAAATAACATGCCTCTAAATTTATTATCATGACCAATGAACTTTACTATAAATGTAATCTTTAATTTTATATTCTACTTCTTCCGTTTCAAAAAGAGTGTCTGGAAAAAAAAAAAAAAGGTTGAATTAAGGTAGTTGCAGTTAAAGAAATGATTTTTCATTAGATTACCTATTATGTCCCTGCATTCAAAACGTTGGTTACTTTTAGAGTTTGAAAAACTGAAAATATTTAAGAGCAAAATAGAAATTTACTACATTTTAACCATCCATACTTAGAAACACGACAATAGTTGTAGGACAAATATAAATACAAAGATGTAAAAAAAAAATTGAGACGGAAAGAGTAATTAATATGGTAAAGTTATCCGACATTTATTTTAGTATTTAAAATCATACAATCGTGGTGGCTTATGGGAAATATTCTTGGTGATTTAAGTCATCAACATGATTTAAGCGTAATGAGATTAATTTGTTAACCAATATAATCTTGATAAATATTGAACAAGTTCGAGAAATTGTGGAGTGCACACTTATTTGAATTTATCTTGAATGTTTAAGGGTTTCGCCCCTATACGACGGGGTTCGGGGCAGCGCCCTCGATAGAGGGGTCCAAGGGGTGCAACCCGTGGCGGGATTGATGTGGTTCATATTGAGGATAAACGGAAAGGACGATTATTCAAGTATCAATAGTTGGGGCGCAACAGGAGGGGATGTGACGCAGTGAAGGACCAATGGCGTGGGGAATCTCCAGCTTTGTCAAGGGTTTCTTTTTATCAAGTTTAAATGTTGAGGGACTTATTTGTTTAATTTTTCTAGTGTTTAGTATTTGATCCTTGTATTATGCAACATTGAACGACGGCTATTATTCCTTTTATGGATTTTTATGATCAAAACTATTTGATAAGTTTATCAAATGTTTGATTTTATCATTATACTGTAATCATTGTTGAATCAACGAATAGTGATTGTTGTGATTTATTCAGGTTATTCATTGTTGAATCAACGGAGTTTTTTCAGGTATTGTTTTATTCTTCCGACCGCGCTACTTCATGGGTCGAAAGGAATAAACTGTCGTACCAGTTTATTAATTAGATAACTCCTGAATCGTTTTTGTTAATTAACTGGTAGGTTTATTAGATTCATTACACAAAAAAAACTAACACAAATTCTTGTTCCTAAATTCTGAGTTTTATCCGATTAAGAATTTCGATTGTATCATCGAAATACTTTGATCTGAAAGTGATCACACGAATCTCAAAAATCCGTCATCGAAACCCTAAACTACAACGGTATCAAAGGCCTTTAGATGTCATATGGACTCATAGTCTTGTGATATGCCCTATAAATCCGTCTTAGTGGTTAAAATATCATAGTTTTTACCTCAAGTATGTGGTGCCGTTTGGTATGACTGAAGTAACAAGATCGACCTCGGAAGAAGGTGGTGATGTTCTTTCTTAGGACTTAGGCTTGGTTTATGCCAAAGTAAATTGGGTCCTAAACGCCATGTAAGGTATAGCCTTAATTTTATTTTGATTTAGGTTTTTGATATGTTGGGTCGAGGGTTTATAAGAGACGTAATTGGTAATGAGTACAAAATTTATTCTCTAAACATAATACACTATGTTACATAAAATTACAATCATTATATTGTGTAATAGATAAAAATTTATGACAATTATTTTAAAATATACCAAAACAAGAAAATAAAATATTAATTCTAAGACGAAGTGAGTAACATTTTATAGTAGTTTTTGTACCCGTTTAATACACATGATTTAATATAGAAATTTCGTTTAAATAACTCGTGATACTGATAAAAATTGAAATAATTTTGATGGGTGTCTCGAGTATATTAGAGTTTTGTATTTTCGAAATAAGCTATGTAATTTATGAATTTTACAAAAAATGAGGAAGAGCTATACAATAACCGAATTTGCGTAAAAGTAATTTGATTTTCAAAACAGTTACATCCAAGGATGGTATTGTTTGTTACTTTTAAATGTTAGAAAGTAATCCAAAATAAAAAGTATGCAATTACAAATTTACTATGAAAAATGCAAAAAATGTTTTTTAGCTAGTTTCAAGCAAGGAAAAAGTACAAAATACTAATGGTGAACATAAAAATAAATTTGCACTATACCATGGACAAGAATTATAGCTATTTCTAGTAGCCTAAACGTATTGGATGCTTTGAAATCTAACTAGGGTTAATGTATACACTTCATAGTTAATAATTGTTGAAAGTATCAACCTAAGTAGAACAACATAAGTACACTAGTTTCTTTAGTATTTTGCTCTTTGGTATCACATTTGAAGATATGATGGAAAACAATGAAGAATCTGTCGTAGCATCCATCACCGCGGCAGCTATGACGGTGAAAGTTAGGCAGGGGACGAACTGGATGCTTCTAATCCTCAGTTGTATCTTGTTATCAATCGGAAACTGTGGTGGTCCATTAATCACGCGGTTTTACTTCATCAATGGAGGTAACCGAATCTGGTTGATATCATTTCTCCAATTTGCGGGTTATCCCTTTGTTCTATTCTTACTCTTACTTCATTTCCCCCATCGACGTTATGCTTCCATTGATCAAACTCGTGTTATTACTAACATGAATGCAAGGTTATTTGTCATGGCAACAATTATGGGCGCGTTCCTAGGTCTTCACAACCACTTTTACGTATATGGCATTTCTCGCCTTCCCACATCCACGTTCTCTCTTATCATTGCGTCTGGCCTACCTTTCATTGCAGTTTTCGCCTACTTTCTCGTCAAACAAAAGTTCACACTGTATTCCATCGCCGCGGTGGTGTTTATGACCATTGGAGTGGTTATTATGTGGTTACATAGGAATAGTGATAGACCGGAGGGAGAGAGTATAAAGGAGTATACGCTAGGGTTTGTGATAACCGTCTTGGCAACGTTGTTGTATGGAATTTTCCTACCGCTGATCATACTAGTAACATATAACAAATCAAAATGTTCTATCACGTATACTTTGCTGTTTCAAATTCTAACGGTTGTTTATGTTTTTGCCCTAATATTTTCTACTGTTGGAATGATCGTTAACAATGACTTCAAGGTAAGGTTTTCGTTTCTCTCAATCTCTCACAAACATAAGTTCATTACGCCTTTTATAATAGAAAATTGTATGTTTTTTGTTCATAAATTTGGCCTAATTTAAATACACTTAGGGTTTCTATGTGTCGAACATAGTATAACCATGATTGTTTTATACTTTTATCCGATGTCTTATACAGGTGATTCTGAGAGAGGCGGCAACTTTTCGATTAGGACAAACAATATATTTCACGATATTATGTGCAACTGCCTTAATCGAGCAATGTTGTTTCTTGGGAACCATAGGAGTAGTATATTGTTCATCGTCTTTGCTATCCGAGATCATCATTGTTGTTCTGCTTCCAATAATAGAACTATTAGCGGTTATTTTCTACAAAGAAAACTTTCGACCAGACAAAGCCGTTGCACTTGTTGCTTTTCTAATTGGATTTGGATTTTACTTCTATGGAGAGTACGTCACTGGAAAACAAGAAGACGCAACTTCGTCTTCTCAACAATCTACCGAACTAGTTGTCTAATCTAATCTCTTAGTAGCCTAATTATAGTACTATCCTTGCTAGGATCTAAGTAATATCTTGTACAGTAATGGTTTTTACTTTTAACTAGTATATATGTTGGTTTTATTAACGCGAAATTGTGTTGCCATGTAATGTCTCAATGAATATGTCGACCTATTATGGGTTAAATTTACAAAATGATGAACTGATGACGTACCATCGGTAGCCGATAGAAGTCTATCGGCCACACCAATGGTACACCGAAAGATCTATTAAGCTGGGCACAATCTTTGAGAAAGGGAACCTAAACAACACCTATTATCCGAAGAGCATCCTAAGGACCAGGAGGCCGAAGGATGACTTCTCGACAGAAAGTACAATACCTCGGAATATCTCCAGGATAAACAAGGTATTGTACTTAGAGCATGGTATTATCCGAAACTCAAGGTCTATAAATACCAGACTCACATTTCACTTCCAGGGTAACGTTCATAAACACTCTACACTCTTACTTTACTTATTTACTCTTACTCTTCGAAATCTTACTCTTACGCCCGAGGTAAACCAGGGGATCATCCCCGCTCCGTTTACTCGTGTGTTTGCCCACTTGTGCAGATAGTTCAAGATTGAAGATAAGAACTAGGCTGAAGGTCTTCTTCGGATCAGCTCTTTCGGATCCGAACCTTCTACCCAATTGTAATTGTGATATTCCGGTGTCGCAACATTTGGCGCCATCCGTGGGACATACATGGCTTCTACAGGACCATATATGACCAAATACCTCAGGAAGTAATAGGGAACCGATAGTTGAAGACGAAACTCCAAGGAATGATCGGACTAATGTAGAGAAAGGCACTGGGATCTCTGAGGAGTTCCTGGAACAAAACTATGAGGCGCTCAAGGCCATGCTGGCAGAACACGAGCGAAAGAAAAAGAAAGATCATACCCGAAAGACTCCTCCGGTTGCCCGAAAGATCCGTTATACGAGTGAATCGGAGCGAGAAGATAACGATGACGAGGAGGATCTGAACCTTCCTTATCAGTCAGACTTTGCTTCTAAGTTCACTCGAAGAATCTCTACGTTCAAGATGCCTCGAAAAGTGAAGATGCCTAGCATCGTGCGCACCTACGACGGAAGCGGTGACCCTGACGATCATTTAGCCATTTTCTCCGGCGCAGCCGATACCGAGGGCTGGCCTATGCCGATTTGGTGCCGGATGTTCGCCCAAACTTTCGTTGGGCCGGCGAGAATATGGTTCGGCGAGTTGCCGGAAGAAGGCATCGATAGTTTTAAAGATATGAAGAAGAAGTTTGAACTCTATTTCATGCAACAACGTAGGTACACTCGGGGTCCAACAGATATTGCTAAAATCAAACAAAAGGAGAACGAGAGTCTCTAGGACTTTGTAGAAAGATGGAAGCGGGAGCTCCTGCAAATTAAAGGAGGAGACGATATGTTGAAAGTTTCAGGATTCATGGAAGGAATCCGGATACCGGCCCTCATCGCGAAACTCAATGCCAGGGTACCTGAGACAGTGGATGAAATGATGGAACGAGTGAAGAGATTCCTTAACGGGAAGGAAGCTTCGAGACAATATGTAGAAGCTAGCACGGCTGCGTCCCGGAAGGGGTCGAAAATGATCTCTCCAGCTGCAAGCCCCCCATGGAGGTCTTCCCCAAGCCGAAAAAGCTTTTCTCCCGGCAGTCACGAAAGAAGGTTCGGACGAGGACCTGTCCGTACCTCTCCCTTCGTCTCTTCCGGAGAATCTCGGCGACACATCAACTTCACAGAGCTCAGCAAAACCCCTAGCGAAGTCTTCACCACCGAAAAAGGGAGAATACACTTCACTGCTCCGGCTCCTTTAGTAGGAACCCCCGACAAGAGGTTCCTTGACCGATGGTGTGAATTCCATGAAGACAAAGGACATTACACAAACGACTGTTTTCAGTTGAAGAAGCAGATCGAGGAGGCCGTAAGAACTGGTCAACTGAACCATCTGATGGAAGGAATCAAACTGGGTGGTCAAAAGAAGCAAGGTCCGCCGTATCCCGGAAAAGGGAAAGGAAAAGAGATACAGATGGTCTTCTGTGAAGGAGAATGCAGTGAGCTCCGTGACGAAAGAACGGAGCCCTGGATGATGCAGGAAATGTCTTTTCCTCCGGTCGGTACCTCTAAAGGAACCACCGACCCAATGGTTGTGGTGGGAGACATCGGAAACCAAACAGTACACAGGATATACATCGATAATGGGAGTGCTTCAGAAATACTTTTTGAACAATGTTTTTTGAAGCTAGAGCCCGAAGTACAAAACAGGATGGAGAGATGCTCCCAGTATTTGGTCGGGTTTTCCGGAGAAGCAGTGAAACCAATAGGGCAAATCCGGTTGCCCCTCACCATCGGAAACAACGACAAGTTTCAGACAGTTGAAATCGATTTCCTAATAGTCCGGGCCAACTCCCCATACAATGTCATCATTGGAAGACCCGGAATAGCAAAGCTCCGAGCTATTGTGTCAACAGCTCACTCCCTCATGAAATTTCCTACTCCCGGAGGAATCGTCGAGATTCGTCCGGAGGCTCACAAAGTGTTGGAATGCCAAAAAATCGAAAGGATATTGCAGAAGGAGGAAGAGGAAGTCAAGCTAGGAAAGGTTATCCTTCATCCGGATCATCCGGAGCAAACCGTTACTATTGGAGATACATTCACTCAGGAAGGCAAGGAAAAGCTCATTACACTTCTCCGACAGAGCAGAGATGTCTTTGCTTGGAAACCCTCAGACATGATTGGGGTACCAAGGGGACTAGCCGAACATAAGCTAACGATTCAGCAAGGAAAAAGCCCAATAGTACAGAAGAAACGAGGTCTAGCACCTGACCGAAGTAGGGCTGCCTGTGAAGAGGTTAAACAATTGACTGAGGCTGGAATTCTCCGCGAGGTCCGGTACCGAACCTGGGTAGCCAATCCAGTCATGATCCGGAAAAGTGATAATACATGGAGGATGTGTGTCGATTTTAAAGATCTCAATGATGCGTGCCCGAAAGACGCATATCCATTACCGGAAGTGGATCTGAAGGTAGAAGCATTGGTGGGTTTCAGATTCAAATGCTTCCTGGATGCGTACAAGGGGTACCATCAGATACAAATGGCTAGGGAAGACGAGGACAAGACAGCCTTTCACACCGACATGGGAATCTTCTGTTACCGAAAAATGCCTTTCGGCCTCAAGAATGCTGGAGCAACTTACCAAAGATTGATAGACAAAGCTTTTTCGGAACAGATCGGAAGGAATCTAGAAGCATACGTTGATGATCTGGTTATAAAGTCCGAGTCGGAAGAAAAAATGATTCAAGATATTCGGGAAACATTCGCCAATCTCCGGAGGATCAACATGAAACTCAATCCGAAGAAATGTTCCTTTGGGATGGAAGAAGGGAAGTTCCTGGGTCATATCGTTACTCCAAATGGTATTAAGGTAAACCCGGAGAAAATTCGAGATTTAGAAGAACTGTCGTCACCCAAGACAATAAAGGATGTTCAAAGCCTAAACGGCAAAGTTATAGCCCTAGGGCGATATCTCTCAAAGTCTGCCGAAAGATCATTACCGATCTTTCGAACTTTGAAGAATTGTGTAAAGAAGGGAGATTTTCGGTGGACGCCAGAAGCCGAAGAAGCCTTACAGGAGATAAAGAAGTTTGTGATGGCGCTTCCCACTCTTACAGCGCCGAAGGAAGGAGAAACCTTGATCCTATACTTATCAGCAACGACCGAAGTCATTAGTTCGGCTCTGTTGGCTGAAAGAAAAGGAGAACAAATGCCTATCTACTTCGTTAGCAAGGTGCTACAAGGTCCCGAAAATAACTACACCCAGATAGAGAAAATAGCGCTAGCTTTGGTTTATACATCCCGAAGGTTGAAGAGATACTTTCAAGCCCATAGCATCCGAGTAATCACTGACCAACCTTTAAAGCAAATCCTAAGGAATGTGGAAACGGCCGGAAGACTTACAAAGTGGGCCATTGAATTAGGAAGCTATGATATAGAATACGTCCCTAGGACATCTATCAAAGGGCAAGTGCTAGCGGATTTCATAGCCGAAGTTCCTGATCAGGTTGTACCTAAAGACACGGCGACGAAAGAAACAAACGAGGAACAACCTATAAAGAACAAGAAGAGGAAAAGACCGGTAGAATCCAATGTCGAAGGAAAAAGCCAGAAGAAAGACCAGGTTTGGTGTTTGTTCACTGATGGATCCTCTAGTTCGGAAGGATCGGGAGCTGGGATTCTTCTTATTAGTCCGGAAGGGAAGAGTTCTCATTTTCCATCCGTTTTGGTTTTGACAACACGAATAATGAATCCGAGTATGAAGCTCTTTTGACCGGATTACTAAAAGCCAAAGGAAAAGGAGTGGAGCACTTGAGGGTTAAAGTGGACTCCAAGTTAGTGGCCAATCAGATTAATGAAACATACGAAGCCAAGGAGGATCGAATGAACAAATACAAGGAGAATGCGAAGAATTTGATGGCCACTTTCCAGTCATGCACGATTGAGCAAATCCCAAGAACGAAGAACAAGGTGGCTGACACCTTGAGCAAATTGGCGTCCATAGCATTCGGACACACGGCAATGGAAGTAATGGTGGAAAAACAAGATCAACGGGCTATAGCTAGTCCAAAAGAAACACTAATGATAGTGGAAGACGAAGGAGTCACCTGGATGACACCGATCATGAAGTTCTTACAAGAGGGAAGCTTGCCTCAAGATCCGAATGACGCTCGAAAGATCCGGATGAAGGCACCGAATTACCTAATGAAAGGTACCACCCTCTATCGCAAAAACCCATTTTCGCCATTGCTTCGTTGTTTAGGACCATTGCAGGCCAACTATGTGATCCGGGAAATGCATGAGGGAGCATGTGGCATGCATGCCGGACCACGGAGCATGGTCTCGAAGATCACCGGATTGGGATACTTTTGGCCCACTATGCACTTTGACGCCATTGAGCTGATCCGAAAGTGTGATGCTTGCCAAATTCATGCACCTATACCGAGACTTCCCAAACACAACTTAGTGTCCATCTTATCGGCATGGCCTTTCCAAAAGTGGGGCATTGATATTGTCGGTAAATTTCCAACGGGGACAGGCGGAATGAAATTCCTGATTGTAGCAGTAGACTACTTCACGAAATGGGTCGAGGCAAAACCTGTCGTTCGGATCACAGGAAAGCAGGTACAGAAGTTTGTGTGGGAGAACATCGTGTGCAGGTTCGGGCTGCCGAATGAACTAATCTCAGATAACGGTAAGCAATTCTCGGACAACCCGTTGCGGCGATGGTGCAGCGAGCTGAAAATCAAGCAAACTTTTACTTCGGTAGCGCACCCACAAAGTAACGGCCAGGTGGAAAGGGTTAACCGGAGTATTGGTGACGGAATAAAAGCAAGGCTGGGAAGAGAAGGAACGGACTGGGTGGATCAAATATCCCATGTGTTATGGGCACACCGAACCACCCAGAAAACAAGCACTGGCGAAACACCTTTCAGCCTAACTTATGGATCCGAAGCTGTCATACCAGCCGAAATAGGAATGCCGAGTCACCGTGTGACACCTGAAAACGATCAAACTAATCAAGAGGAGATCCGGCTCAATCTGATATTGTTGGAGGAGCGAAGAAATGCAGCGGCAGTTAGAGAGGCCGAGTACAAAGAAAAACTTGAAAAAACCTACAACAAAAAGGTAAGGAAGTTGGTATTGGAAGAAGGTGATTTGGTCCTCCGAAAGAATGAAGCCAGTCGGCAGGAAAACGAAGGAAAATTAGGGCCAAAATGGGAAAGGTCCGTATAAGGTGATCAAAGATAAGGGTAATGGGGCATACGAACTGGAAGACATGTCCGGCGCTCCAATACCCAGAACATGGAATGCCATGAACCTTCGGAAGTACTATTGTTAGCCGACGGTGTATAATGTAACCTTTTTTCTTTTTTATTATTATGAATGAAAGGCTTTCGCAGCCAATTTTTCCCTTCATTTTACTACTAGTACTATTCGAATGAATGTTCATGACACTTGACGAATTGTCTGAATATACAACCAATTCAGATAGTCTAAGAAAAAATAAGGATGAAAGTTTGCAATCATTAAGCCTAACCTCAATAAGTATCGGACCTAACTCCGAATGAAAATTGAGCCTAACCTCAATAAGTATCGGACCTAACTCCGAATGAAATTTGAGCCTAACCTCAATAAGTATCGGACCTAACTCCGAATGAAAATTGAGCCTAACCTCAATAAGTATCGGACCTAACTCCGAATGAAAATTGAGCCTAACCTCAATAAGTATCGGACATAACTCCGAATGAAAAATTGAGCCTAACCTCAATAAATTTCGGATCTAATTCCGAACGAAAAGTTCAAAGAGATTCATGCAAAGCATTTTAACAACATATAAAATTATAACAAGTAAATAAAAGATGCAGGTGAATCCGGAAATTAAACAAACAACGGAAAATTATATTAACAATAACTTGTCTTGTAGAAACATATCTTCACAGGTCGAAGACATGTCTCATGATTACATGGCAAAAGAAAGATACAACACACAAGTTTCACTCCTCATCTGAAGGAGGACCAGCTGCTGGCTCAACGGCTTGAAAATCTTCTATCGAAGAACCATCGGTGGCCGACAAAGCTTCAAGGTAAGGATAACTGATGTCTGAAGCATAAGATATAGCTTTCTCCAGCTCCGAAGCAGCATTGGCATTGAAAAAGGGAGAAGATGAAGGTCTTTGCTTCAGACGGCCAAGACTGATACCGGCAACCAAACCATCGTGACACCCAAGTCTATAGTTGAGTGTCCGAATGTTCTCTTGGGGACGGGAGTACTCATGACTCGAGTGTAGCTTCTGAATGACATGCTTCGGACCCGTTGTTACCAACCAACTTCTGTCCGAGCGAAGCGTAGCTAACTCAGCGTCTTGTTTCCTCACCCGTTCCTCCAAGGACCGGAGCACATCACCATTCATGTCACACTGGGCCCGAGCCTCGGCCATGGCAATTTCATGTTCTGCCTTCAAGCTAGCTATAGCGGTCTGATGTTGGGCATCCATTATGTCTTTCAGCTTGTTCATCTCCATCTGATGCTCGCTCCCCAACTTGTGCCTAAACTCTTGGACAGCAGCCTTAGTAAGATGGGAGGAAGAAGTTTTCAGTGTGTCCACCTCCTTTGACAAGCGGTGACTCCTCTCCCGGTAATACTTTTTCCGGTCAAGAGCTTCGGCCAGTTCTTTCTTCGCCAAAGAAAGCTTACCATCAAGTTCTAGGGCTCGGAATCTTTGCTCTTCCGTTTCCCGAGCCGATGATTCCATTCGGCGTCGGAGGTCAGGACCAATTACGTTTAAAGAGGCAAGAGCAAAGTCGAACTCACGTCCCACCTGGACGTTCCCAAGCTTCCCTAAGCGAAGAGTCTCGGCCGGGGTAGCCAGATTGTCAACAAGATCCCGATTGATCTCATAAGACTTCGCTTGAAAGAGATCCCCACATTTGATCTTACTCACCGCCGGAACAAACGATGTCCCGGCCAATTCAGCACCTAAACCCTCGGATTCAGTATCCGAATTCTCCTCTTCCGAATGAACGCTGACATCCTCCATGCGTTCATCTACCATCTGATCACCTGGAAGAAAATAACTGAAGGTCAGTAAATAGTTGAAGGTCAGTAAAAGCATCAAGTTCCTACCTTTCACCCAGATTCGAGTCCGGGCGGAAGACCCAGCCAACTCTGAAACAGGAGAAGGTTGAACGATGCCAGAAGAAAGAAAAATACCTTCTGTCATATCCACCGAAGCTCGGGTGGAAGTTTCGGTCACCAAATTCTGGCTCTGTTCCGGTTGAGAAATAGTTAAAGATGTTGGCTGATAAGTTATATTCTCCGGCGACAGACGCTGATAACCCAGATCCTCCTGCTCCAGCATAACCCCGGAATAGGGCTCCTGCAGAGGTTCATCAACCAACTTAGAAGCCACAAACTCCTCATTCCTCTCATTCAGTGGAATAGCCGAAGAGGTCTCTTCTAAGGACTTCTCACCCGTATTTCCAGCACACACACTTGCTTCCTCAACAATCGGTTCCGGGTTAGAAGTAACGGCTTCAGGATCAGTATGAGGACCTGTCGAGAAATCATCATCAACTATCAGTTCAAGAGCTCTCCTTGTTTCGGAAGAAGTCTCGTAAGAGGGGGGATCCGGATAACACTCCGTACCATCTAGCGAAGCACCGCCCTCCTCTGAACTTTCAAGAACGACAAACTTACCCCGGAAGACGGAAGTAGCAGTTTCTTTATTTTTCTCTCCAGGTCTGGAAGTATCGGCCTCCTTCGCCGATGAAACCTCGATTTGTTGGTCTTTTCTCTTCTCCTTGATGGTCAAGCTCGTAGCAGAAACAGAAACCTTTTTCTTCTTCTTCGGCACCTCAACCATAGGCGCAGCCTCTTCCTCGGACTCTCCACCCTCAACATCATCAAGCTTCTGGCCCTCGGACGATTCCGGAGGAGCAAACCAGTCAGTAGCTTTTCTTTTCCTAGCAGCTGCATTTCCCACAGAAGATGATGCTTTTGCAAACAAAGCACGGAAAAGCAAAGGGATAGTATTATTACCACTCTTTGCCGGATGACTCCCACTACCAATAATGGTCCCAGAGGCTGGTTGAATGAAATCCTCATCTGAAGGATCCCTTGTGCTATAGCCCGCTGGAAAGACTGCATCAGCATCAGTATAGGGAGGGGGAAGTTCGTCAGTAGACATGTGTATCACCCTTGGGTTCATCCGAACCAACCAGGTTGCCTCGCCTTCAGCAATGTTGCGAGAAATATACTTAACCGAAGACCAATCACTCAGTTCCAAAAAATCTATCAGAGGCAAATCTACAAAAAAGAAAGATAAGTCAAATTAGTGATCAGCACAGAACCATCGGTAGGACGAACATAAGTACTTGACATACCTCGGCCATTCAACTGCAGACAGGGTCTGGTAATGTTAGATGTCCAAAACCGACTTAGACCGGCCATCACCAACACATGCTCCGGTAGCGTCCGACACTCAACCTTGTGAGTCGTAAAAGCTAAGATAGCATCCTCCGGAACATCTCCCTGCTTTACTTGCTCATCCGCAACGGACTCATCCTTATGCTTCCATCTGATCCGGATGGGAGCCACGCCAGCATTCACGAAAAAGAACTTGGTCTTCCAGTTCTTCCGACCAGAAGGAGCCCCGGAGGAACAAACAGGGCTAGGTTTCCTTCTCTTATCAAAGGTAAACCAGTCACCAGCTTTCCCAAGTTTATAAAACGTTCGAAAAAGGGTTACTGAAGGAGCGTACCCAAGAGCCCAGCTCTGAACCTCAAAACACGTAAGTCTCAAAGCTCCGAGAGGGTTCATCTGGGACGGGTGGAATTTAAAATATTCACAAACCTCCAGGAAGAGTCTGGAGAACGGAAGTCGGAGGTTTGAAAATTCAAACCACTCGGCATAAACACCTATCTTACCGGGAGGGGCGTCCAGTATAGTGTCGTCTGGACCGGGAAGAGTAGCGCCGTAGCCAACACCAATGGCATATTTTTCACAGAGGGCGTCAAGGTCCTCCTGGGTCAAACTATTGAATGACCTCCGAAGGTTTTCTTTATTTTGCTTCGACATGACGAATACCAGAAATAAAAGGAAAAAACGAAAGAAGTTGGAAGGAAGAAAAGACACACAGTTAAAGGTGTAAAGTAGAAAACGGTGAGAAAAAAGTTACAAATGGGGTAAAACGCGTTATTTATAGGCAAGTGTATGTCAGACGATGGGACACGCGTCTAATCCCACCGCCTCTCTCGGCCAATGGCATAGCGACAGGTGGCGCAAGCATTAATTGCCGCAGTTTGAAAAACTTCCCGCCGAAGCTAAAACTCAATTATCCCGCCTAATATAGGCGGACAGTTACTAATTTCCGAACTAACTCAAGAGACAGACCCCTGTCAACCGAAAGAACAACTGAAAGAACCAAAACATTTTATTTTTCTTCTAGTCAAGCATTACATAGTCTTAACTACGTAATACTGGACTAGGGGGGCTGATGACGTACCATCGGTAGCCGATAGAAGTCTATCGGCCACACCAATGGTACACCGAAAGATCTATTAAGCTGGGCACAATCTTTGAGAAAGGGAACCTAAACAACACCTATTATCCGAAGAGCATCCTAAGGACCAGGAGGCCGAAGGATGACTTCTCGACAGAAAGTACAATACCTCGGAATATCTCCAGGATAAACAAGGTATTGTACTTAGAGCATGGTATTATCCGAAACTCAAGGTCTATAAATACCAGACTCACATTTCACTTCAAGGGTAACGTTCATAAACACTCTACACTCTTACTTTACTTATTTACTCTTACTCTTCGAAATCTTACTCTTACGCCCGAGGTAAACCAGGGGATCATCCCCGCTCCGTTTACTCGTGTGTTTGCCCACTTGTGCAGATAGTTCAAGATTGAAGATAAGAACTAGGCTGAAGGTCTTCTTCGGATCAGCTCTTTCGGATCCGAACCTTCTACCCAATTGTAATTGTGATATTCCGGTGTCGCAACATGAACATAACGAGGTTTTATATACCCGCTTGTTTGATACTAAATAATGATCAAACATAACTAGGTTTTATATACCCCGTGTTACAATTTCCATAACTTTTAGATTAAATCATCAAAATAGTTTTGTTACACAACAAAATTTCCAAAATAATATTTAATTTCGAAAAACAAATTGTTGTACAAAAAGTAATTAGAGCCAACTTGCTAATGACGTTAAACTGTAAATGAAGTCCGTTCTCCAAATTAAAAAAATAAAAACTTAGATTAATAGATAATTAATTAACCCTAAAATATTTAACTAAGTATAATTGAAAGTATATGTATAATATATATTTTATATAAATGAAGTATAATATAATTTTTGTGTAAATAAAATCTATTTTTTATAAAAGTATTAATTAAATATAAATTGAAAAAAAATAAAAAATTGTTTATATTAAAAGCACAATAGGATCCTGGTGGTGTGCCTAATCTTATTTAATTATAAATTATGTGGATCATCTTATCTGTCTAAACAACATTAAAACATGACATCACTCCATTTGATCCTTTCACTCACTTTTATATAGTTTTATAACTCAAATCCTATCTTTATTGTCATCACAATTTAGCCTCATCTAAACCAAAGTTGCCTTAGAGTGTCGTATTAAACATTTCTTAACTTTAATCCACATCTAAATCTATTGATCGTAACATATATTCCATTATAAAGAATCCTAAAGAGTCGTCGTTTCTTTATATGCTAATATGGAATATTCGGTTGTTCTAACAACATTCTTCAACCTACTATCTACACGACTTGTTATATTTACAAACCGACCAGCTTTGAATCACTACCACGACTTAGTTATCAACAGCTAGCAATCCTTTTCGGCATAAGCAACTTGCAGAAAGCGAAAAGGTTATCTACAAACTTCTTGGGCCCTTTCCATTGCTATCGTTTTGGTCGTATATAAATTTGCTGACTGAAGATTCTCCGAATGAAAATATGTATACATAAAGGTCGTGCCACGTTTATCGACTACAACCATTTAAAATCCTGACTCCGCTCCAAAAAGTCTAAAATGCCAAAACCACCATACATTAACTTGACGTCAAGCTATTGATGTTCAATCTTGATTTAATGAGTAAATGACCCACCTAAAAATATCATCTATTTTGCATTTAATACCTTTACCTTCTAATGGTCCAACCATAGTCCTCATATATATATATATATATATATATATATATATATATATATATATATATATATATATATATATATATATATATATAGGTTGGTTCTTGTAAAACAAACTTTAAGGTAAAATAAGTAAAAAATAATTTATAACATTAGATATTTTGGATTATCGTTCATTTTAATTATATATCAAACTTTAAAAAACGAAGTTTTGTTCTACATCAAAAAATAGGTAGTTTTATCGTTGTGCATCAAATTTGAATATTTACTGCACAAAAACAATGAATTTGATGCACAACCCATAAACGACATATATTTTGATGCATATCAAAACTTGCTTTTTTAAAGTTTGTTATAATTGAATAAATAAACATAATACAAATTTACACATATTATAAATTATTTTTTCATATTTTTTTACTTAATTTACTTTAAATATTGGTTTATAAGAACCTCCTCCTATATATATATATATATATATATATATATATATATATATATATATATATATATATATATATATATATATATATATATATATATATATATATATATATATATATATATATATATATATATATATATATCATGATCTTTATAAATAACTCTAGCTACAAGAAACAAAATGTAATACCAAGTATCATTTGATTTCATTTATACCATTTCTAAATTAAAAAAAAAAAAAACATGTCAAAAAATGTAAAAGCTACAAAAAATTCGTAACTATAAAGTACAAAAAATTCGTTTTAGCAATATGTCTAAACTCTACGGTCGATTCTTTCGAGTAGATTTAGAGTATTAGTTCATTTTACCACCTTAGATACGGAAAATTCTATCAGAAAAAGTTTTTGATTGCCAAAATTTCGTCAAGATGGGTTTCCCACCCTATCTATTCCGTTGGCCATTTTCAGTCAAAATCATATCGGAAAAGGTCTTTTTCTACGAAATCTGACGGATTATGCTGTTAGAACATAACAGTTTTCTAGTAAAGTGTGGTTTTGTCATTCTACAATCTTTCAACAAGTCTTCTAGTGATAAAATAATATACAAATAATTAATACTTTGGTACACTATTAAGTCTTTTAAAAATCTCGACCATATGAGTGAAAATTAAAGGTTAAATATCAAGTATGGTTTGAGATTCCTCATTTTATGGCTTAACTTTATCGTCTAAGTACCTTTAAAGAAAAGGGAAACTTTTTCGTTACTTTGTAAAAATATTTGTTAAAAGGACAACCGACTTCATTACCTACAGTACCCAACATGTCTCCGTCTCTGTCTATATGTATACCATTCCTACTTATATCGAAACGAATATAAGTCTTAAGATGTACCTGAAATCACCTTCTTTCATATATTTAGTCTCAAATGTCTTGAACCTGCAATAACAACTTTCATTATTTAATAATATTTTAGTTCCTAGTTTCATATAAATAAAATAAAAATAATAATAAAGATGATAACAAACCGGACAAAAACAGTCACCATACGATATCGAACCGCCACCAATAACCAACAATACGTACACACACGTATACGTATATACATACATACGTGTACACAATGTAATAATCTTAACAGAAGATAACGTTTAACCGTCACGCAATTAAACGAATTCTGTTCATTGAATCCATCACAAAACGACAAAAGTATCCCTTATCTGATCATATGATGTAACGGCAATGTAACGGTGTTAGTTAAAAAACATTTAACCATGCAAAATTCACCAACGTAAAATTGGACTAAACTTTTAAGATTTTCTTTTTCATCATTCCAAATCTTAAAATTATTTACAGTCCATTCATACATGATGATCATATTGTTTTCGATATATTTCTTTTCGAATAACGCTAACTTTTCCTCTATAGTATTTGTTATGTTTGTTTTTTGTTTTTTTGTAAGCAGTCTCTCTGACAAACGTCACTGTTATTGCCAAGAATTTTGATTTGAAGTCGGAACAACACAAAACCGATTGTAATTGTAGTTTCTATAAGTATGATAGGGCACTTTCGCCGCTGTCGACTTGTTGAAGCAAAACGGCAAATTCAAAGGAGGTTTTGAATGGACAACAGGAAATCTCGTGGCAGAAAATGACCCGGATAAAGACGGAGATGGCGATTTCGGTGATACCGCCTTTGGTGAATCCGTGGATGAGCTAGAGGCCGTGGATGCAGTTGGAGTTGTAATCGGAGTCGGTGACGGTGAACATTTCTTTGGAAGTGAAAGAAATGCTCGGACTTTGAGAGATGAGGATTGTAGAGAAGTGTTTCGGTCATATTCCTCGATGAGATTTGATAAATCTTCGTCGGATGTGATTGTTACGAGTGCGTCTAGATCTTCGGTTGGTAATTGACATCGTAATCTCACCGTGCTCGAGCATAATTCGCCGAGTTTCGTCATTAGTTCTGCAAGTCGAATGATTTAAATCAGTACACTACTTTAGGTTGCGTTTAGTTACAGAAAAAAAAAAAAACATTATTAATAAATATTATTTTATTTTTTAAAAACAATTTAAATAAATATAAAATTTTAGTTTGTCTAGTTTGTACAACTAGACAAACTTTTAATTACTAAATTACTAACCGGAAAACGAGATGGTGCGATTTACGGCAAGGACTCGTGTATGACCACCATGATACCGAAGCTTGCCATCAGGATACCGAGGGAGTATCCGACCGCCGTAGCTACATAGGAATTTGATCGTTGCGGTGGCGGTTACGGTTACGGTTGTAGGAGGTTTAGGAGCATTTAGAGAAGGTCCAACCATTGTTGAATGTTTTGTGTTGTTTGCTTGTTCAAGCCTAAGTATGGTTACCATATGAACTTATTTATAGACCTTTTTTTTTGAGAAAATATGGGTAAGGGATGTGGGCCCTACTTTGGGTCGGGTCAGTTAAGATACCGGTAATGTGGGACCCTTTTTCACATTTTTTTTACCGAACTTGTAAACTTTTTTTAACTTCTTATAACTGAAATTTTTATATAATTTTGTTTGGAAAATATTTATTCAAAATAAGGCTTGGATAGCACGATGATGGTCGCGAAACTACTTGGTGATCCGCTAAGAAAATATAAACGTTAGTTAAGTGAAGTTCATAGAGAAGGCTTGTAAAATTACGTCTAGTGTTAAAAGTAAGTACTCGGTAGAAAAAGTGAAGTGTGGAAATTAGGGTTAGTTTCTAGTATTTAGAGCGTACTAAAAGCTAAAAGTCGTTGACCGTGATTCATTTCTTCCGTACAACTAAGCCAGTTATTTTGAACATGGTTCGCGTGTAATGAGCAAGTCGAGACTCCACAAATCATGTGTGTATCAAGTAGGATTGCAATTGTTAGATGAACCAATAGAATAATGGTTCCATAGATATATCTTTAATGGATGACACATTCCCTTACAGTACTTGGAGACGGTTTTACACCTTTATTATTTGTTATGTTAATATCGATCACAACTTGGTGTGTCATTAGAAGACGCTCTATACGTTCTTTTTCAAATCAAATAATTGGTTACATTATTGAGTATCGACATATGCAAATTTAGAATTATTCACGCAATTTTTTCTTGTTCAAACGACGGATATGATCAATGATCATATGGCCAACTTACTTTAAACATGACATCTACGAAGAAGACTATCGATATACCAACAAAAAGTATTATTGCATCTTGGAGTTTATGTATGTGTGGATTTATTTTTTAATCTTTCCCTTATGTAACTCAAAAAGAAAAAAAAGTTGGTAACATATTATCTTATAAATTTGCTTAATAAATAAAGTTTTGATAACAACATCGATAAAGTTATAGTCAGAAAATTCTGACATTACATTTTTTACTATAACTTAATGAATAATTGGTAATTTTGTCGATTTTATTATCTCCAAACTTTAAGAAAACGTATACGGACAAATTCTTTTATGTATGTCATGACAAATAAATCGCGATACCTTGAAACAAATCTTATGAATAATGATAATGAGTTATTAGGTGAGCTATAAAATATCTATCTAACCACATGGGTTTGTTAAGAGTCTAAAATCTCCCTATACTACAAAAAAGGGTACAAAAACATGATAATCTCGATCGTGTTAACCGAAAACTTTGTCATTAACAAAGAAACAATAAACAACATGGTCCATTAACTAGGAAACATATTTGATAAAAACTTATGAGATCTCTGCCTAGGGGTTGTTTGATTTTGCCTCGGATTAAGTTCAGTTCGATAGACCACAGACTCGGTCCGGAGTCTGTGGGTTTGGTAATGTTCGTTTGATGTTAGACTCGGTCCGAAATCAATGATTTTGCCTCGGACTCGGTCCTCTTAGAAAAATCGCAGACTGTGATTTTGCCCTTCGTACCCGACATAGCACGGACTCGGTCCGGAGTCTGTGCGTTTGGTAAGGGTGTGTAGATGCAAACTCAGTCTGAGCTTAGACCCAGTCTAACGTCTAACTCAGTCCGAGCTTACTCAGTCTACAACTATCAAACAACCCCTTATTAGCTTAATTAGTAGTTTTGATTTATATTTTTAGTTTGAATGCTTATATGCATATTCATAAGAAAATAATTATATGAAAAACAAAAAAAAGTGAATATTGTACTACAAATGTTATTCGGCTAGTTAAAAGGTAGTCATGGCTACATATTCGAAAGATAAATCTACCGAACGACTATAACTATTCTTAAATGATTGGTTTATTTGCTTATTTTTTGAGCACTTTACTTTAAAACGATCAAAACAATCGATAATTTTGTAAAGATTGTTTCAACCCACACCAAAAAGTTTTTGAAATTCTTCTATACATTCACTACAAGAAAAATGGGTTTTAGTGACAGAAATTTTTAATGTCGACTATTTTTGGTCATTAATAACCTTATTTAGTCACCATTAAAAAAAAATATTCACTAAATTTCATCACTAGAAAAAATTTGCGATAAAAATTAACCTTATTTGATCTCTAATAAAATTAATAACGAACATACAAACAAATTATTATGTGTTTATATAGGATATTCGTGATTACTCCACTAGTTAACTATAGTCCGTCACTACATACTATTTTAAGAGAAAAAATAAAAGAAACATATGGCCCAGGTTTAGCTTGTTCGGTATATAATCGGGTTAGATGTGTAACGTCACATTACCAGATAACACCCACTTTTCTCAATTTCTAGTGGTCTAGTCTTTTTTATTTAATTCAATTTATATTAAACAAAAACATATTTAACTGTATTCCAATATTAATTCTTTATTATATAAATAGTGAAAATAATTTTTGTCTAATCAAGACACTATAACGTAGACGATAATATACCAGGTCTAGTGGCGTAGTCAGAATTTATAGTAGACGAGCCGAAGACTACTAAAGGTGTTCAAGAAGAATAAGGTTATGACCTTTAAAATACTTGCAATATAATTTGTTAAAGTGTTAATGAAGCTATGATAAATTACAAAATTAACTAATATTGAAAGTACATGTCGGTTTTTACTACTAAAATCCATATGGCAGTAAGTATTAAAAAAAGCGTTTGGAATTTTTTATAATATGCTTCCTTCGTCGAAGAAAAGTGTCAGTTTTAATTTTAAAATTTGAAAATTGAAAATATTTAAGGATAAAATGAAAAATTATTGTATTTTTACTATATAAAATTTAAAACAAGACAATACTTTTAGAAAAATCATAAATAGAAAAATAGACCGTTTTTTTAATCGAATGAAATATCCCAACCTTAACATTATCTGGCTACGTCAGTAACTGGATATAGGAGGCCGAGCGAGCTTTTTTTCATAGTTTTTGGGGCGGCACGCCAAAAAGAATAACAAAGAATACGAAATGTAGTGATCACTTATATCAAAAGTTATTTTATTTGTACTCAAATTTGGTTCGGCATCTACAATTTTCTGTTACTTTATTATTCTTTTTATGATCCACATATTATTTTAAACACATTTTAATTTTAATTCAAAACATTTTGCTATTTCTTACATTAATTATGCTTTTTGCAAATGCAAGTGGTTTGGTTCTTTGAGATAATAACATCACTAGACCTTTGTCTCTTTTTTCTGTTGAAAATGCATTTTAACCAATGACAAATTAGTGGATTATAAGTAATTAAAACTAGTTTAAACAAAAACTAGTCATGTATATAAGCATATCAAACGGCTTCGAGTCGGGATGATCATATCATCTTAACCGAACCCGTTTTGACCAATTATCCGACTTGATAAATTCATTTCTAGGAGATTATATACATCATATATCAAGTCATTTTCATTTAATTATCAAGGACAGGAAAAAGATGGGGAAAATTATCAGATGAGGAGGTCCCTATTGGTGATGTCGTGTGGTTCCCACTTAAGATGAGCATATCCTATTATCCTCACCCTTTTTATCTTCTTTTTTCCAATTTATTTTTGTACTTTTCTTATTTTGTTATTATGGGATATTAGCAATTTGTTCGAGTAGAAATCCTGATTACGTCGAGTGGAGAGGCATTAGTGTTCAACGCACCACGTCCATCCTTATGGAATCCATCTCGACAGCTTCTCCTTAAACTTTTCCCGAATATGGTTCTTTGATCTTAGTGGCAAAAGAAATTGGTATAGTATTCTTGTAGGTCATTTTGTGAAAACTATGATGAATTAGTGTGACATAATGATTGTTAGAGTCTCGGACGCAAAGAGTATTTTGATATCCATAACATTATAACCATGTACATAAATATCATAGAACATTACAACACTTGTAATATCGTAGAACACAAGTAATGCAAAACGATAATAGAATGACGCATAATATAAAGAAAGTATACATAAAATAATTAAATCATGAGAAAGCTCTAGCATGATCGTTTCATCGCATTTACACATGACACGAGCCTGAGACACGCATTTGATATAGATATACAACTAGAGTCATATTGTCAAACAATACATGGCAGCGGAATTTAGGATCACATAGTAAATAATAAATCGAATAAAGAATTACCTTGAATTAGAAGCAAGCAAAGGTCGTAGATCTAAAGTAAAGGTCGTAGATCTAAATGTAAGATCTAATCTACGGTTACGTTCGCGACACCTTCTTTTAGCGACAGACTAGTATGCTAGTACACGTTTAATTGCTTTTTACAACAATTGTCTAGCAACAACTCTTTATTATTTAGTCGACTTTTTGAATATTGCAATGAATTAGGGTTTAGGGTTTATCTTCTATTTATAGGTTTTCAAATCTAAGAGTTTGAGTTATATTACAATAAGGAAACCTCCTTATTTACATAATAAACCCTCTATTTAATAAATATTTACACTTAACCATTAAGTAATATTTAATAGGGAAAACTCCATAGAATAGTAACCAAGTTTCACTTTTGTTCCACTAAAGTCACTCTAACTTTTTTTCCCTATCAAAAACCACTCAACTTTTGATATTGTTTCATTCCTATGTAATTAACCTGCTATAGTAGGTTAGCAGGTAATCTTTAATAAATAAAGATTTTCTTATTAAAATAACTTTTAAATAATAAGCGTGGTCGAGGTATTTAAGTGATATTGGTCCAGAATTTATGAGCTTTTGCACAAGAAAATATTTTTTGGGCGTTTAGTTTGTTAGAACATTAAATTTGAGATTTTTTGTTTTGATCACATCGATATGTATTTAAGTGATATTGGTGCTTATGCTTGAAGAACAATGTTAAAAATATTGATTATGGATGCTTATTCAAGTAGTTTCTTTCCTCTCTATTTTTGATGTAAAATTATTAGATATGTTGATTCTCTAAATAAAATATGCATGTAGTTTGGTGAAAGAAAAAAATTGACATGCAGGTACATAAATATGGGTGGTATATGTAAATTTGGTGCAGGTGGTATATGTAAATTTGGTGCGTAAAAAATGATTTAGTGGGAACAGGGGTCCTCGAGTTAATTGGAATTAGTTTTATTATCTAATAATAATTATTAGAGTGTATTATTTAAAATTTATTTTAATGAAAAAACCTTTTTTATTAAAGATTACCTGCTAACCTACTATAGCAGTTAATTACATAGGAATGAAACAATATCAAAAGTTGAGTGGTTTTTGATAGGGAAAAAAAGTTATAGTGACTTTAGTGGAACAAAAGTGAAACTTGGTTACTATTCTATGGAGTTTTCCCTATTTAATAAATAAATTAAACTTGTAGTCGTGTCTAAATGTCGATGTGTGCGATCCCGTAGTCTCACACATTTACGGACACACATTTGTTAAAACTATTCAAATACCAACATTTGATACTTTTGTTTCACTAATTATACTAATCAACGATTTATTTTGATATTTTATCACTTATGACATTTTTCTTAGTTGTATATATGGTAAACCATCAATTTATAGGTTGTAAATTCGAGTTTTATTATAGACATCTTTTGTAAATATGTCTAATTGTAATATTGCCTTTCTAAAAAGAAAAAAATTGATATTTTATTTGTTAACTTTCAGAATTTTAGGTTATAAATATAAGGGTTAATTACAAAAATCATACCTAAGGTTTATTTTAAACTACGAATTTCGTCCATAAGTTTAAAAAGTTGTATAAATCATCCACTTTTAGAAACTAATTATCTTTTTCGTCCTTAAGATTTGTTCCAATTACGGATTTCGTCCCTAAAGTTTGTCCTCAATTACAGATTCGGTCCCTAAGGTTTGCCCCAATTAGGGGTGTCAAAAAAACCCGAACCCGATTGACCCGACCCGACCCGAACCAGAATAAGCTTATTAGGGTCGGGTTAATCGGGTCTAGAATCTATGATCGGGTTATTCGGGTCAACCCGATTAACCCGAAACTTAATTAGGGTCGGGTTGCGGGTCTTTTTAAGCATCTTTATTCGGGTTCGGGTCAACCCGAATAACCCGAATAATTTTTTTTCTTTGTTTTACTCTGTTTATTAATAAGCTTAACAACATTTTATACAACTCATTAATGAATTGATAAGTAAAACGCCGATCATTTCTTGAAATTAAAACCTTACATATGTTTCTTCTTAACTCTTACTCTTCGAAAACATACCTTTTTTTTTTTTTTTACAAAACACAACTTCGCATTAAAGGTTATTTTATATATTAAATGGTTGGATCTTTTTTTATAAATGTTAGTAGTCAAATAAATATTTACAAAACTAATGTATACAATATGTTACAATTTTATTTTTTTTGGGCTATCATTTTTAGCATTTTGTGTATATAATATCATTGCAACATTATATATTTTTCTATTTAATGTTCATTATAACTTTTGCAACATTATAAAATTTATTTGGTCGCTATTATTGTGTCGCTTAAGAAATTGTTTATTAGAAACTGATTTGCTCATTAATCTAAGAACCAATAGCTATCTACTAACTTGGACAAAGTTTATTATGCATTTTATTTTCATCCAACCCGAACCCGAATAGACCCGACCCGAATAAACCCGAACCCGAAAACCCGAACCTTATTAGGGTCGGGTTGCGGGTCATGTTTTGAGTTTTGAAAACCCGATTAGACCCGACCCGATTAAGCTTATTCGGGTCGGGTTAACCCGATTAACACCCCTAGCCCCAATTAAGGGTGCAAATTAGAAATTAGGAACGAAAAACGTAATCAATTTCTAAACTTAAACGATTTATGCAACTTCTTAAACTTATGGACGAAATCCATAATTTTAGATAAACCATAAGAACGATTTAACACCAAAACTGATGACAAGGTTTTACAAATTTATTTTTGATATTATTTTTTATTATTATGATTATTTTGAATGATTGAAGTATATTTTCCTTGGAATCTTTGGAATGAATAATAGTGACATCACAAAAAGCTTTACACGTGGAAGGTGGGACCCATAATAATAGGACACATGTCTAGTAGGATCTGACTCATATTGACACGTACCTAAACCCTTTCCTTCTCAAGTATTGGAGGCTGTGCTTGTTTTGAGAAGCGTGCGAATCCACACGTGTCATCGTCATTGTTTATGTGTGCCATAATTTCCCATACACAAATTGAAATGAATTTGCGTAGAAATAATCGAAAAAAGATTATCGAATATCATGATCTATTGGTAAGTCGTTATAATATCTTTAAACATTTTAAATTCGATGATAATAATTCTTTTTTTAAATATGTCTTGTTGAACAATAAAAAGGTTTAGAAATAGTTAAAAAATATATACCCCGACTTTCAACGTAAATTTAAGTTAAAAACTCGCACTTTATAAATAATATGAATAGAAAAAGAAATTATTTATTTTCCAGGAAAAAAGAAAAAAATAATATTGTAAATGTATGAAGCTATAATCAACAACGGTTTAGAAATTAAAGTGTAGGATAACGAAAAAGATATAATCCTTAAAACTAATTAATACAGAAAAACATACTAGTATTTTTTGTTGGGATTTTGACATCAACAACTATAAGCAAAATACAAGAATCTTTGGTTAAGGAATTAGATCAGACGAGGGGTAAATTGTCACACTTTTATTTTTATTTTATAGATAAGGGGTAAATCCTAGATATAATTAGATTAGGAAATTAACTGCTAATACCCATTCATTTAATCTAGTATTGTTTTACAAAACAATCAACTTTATTTGTAGAAAACTACAATCAAAAGAAAATATTAACCTAATTAATAGAATACCAGTTATTTCTATAATATTCTATCATAATTAATTAATTATTGGATAACATCTTTTACGGTATAAAATGGTATCGTTAACAGAACTGAGGGATAGTCATGACTATCGACCCCTTAATTACACATAGCTTGATTCGTCCTACTTTAACGCTATCATTATATGTGGTGATAAATTTCTATATCATGTATCATGTATCATGTTGCGTGCATCTAACAACATGATTAATTCGTTTAAAAACTATGTTAGTGTAATTATTTTAATCAATTGGCTGCTAAAACATCTTCTAATATTGGTAATAAGATGATTAGATTGATTGGAGAGATGTTGAAACCTAATTTGTTGGTAGTTTGGAGCTAACACAAATATTTTTGGCCGCAAATTAATCTTTAATGTGTGCAAGTTATTAAGTAAGAGCCAACAAGCAAAAATTAATTATATTTGTAGTTTGGTTTATGTGCAAATAAACCTAACATGTTCAATCAAGTAGAGTATATTCTAACCAACACAAACTTATCAACAATAAGAAATGTAAAACGAATTTTATCATTATTTTTTTGTACTCACTCTTTTAAAAGCATACCAAATGGTGGTGTTATTGGGGCTCTATAACCCTCCATAACTCAAATCAAGAAGAGCTACTCGACTCAAAGACGAGAGGAAATGAGTGAAAAAGAAGGATAGGGGGAGGAAGATGGATGAAAGCCATTGAAAGTGGAACTTATTCTTATCTGGTTGTTCAAAGCGTGCCTACTTTTGATGACATGAGATTCATTAAGATCGGACAACATATGTTACGGCCAAGCCATGGATCTTGAGTCATGATCGCGACGTCGTTTTTATTTTCAACAAACATATAAAATATACAAATAAATAAGTTGGCATCATATTGTAGTTGTGTGGTTGCAGAGTAATTTTGGGGGTTATGTTATATGCACTACATCATTATAATGACGTGGTTATACCATCCAATGTCTCGATTTATGATTACGAATGCTCTTATTTTTATAAGAACATATAATTTTACGTTACAAAAACAAAAGTAATGATTTTGACTTGGAATTTTTCTAACACGATAAAGTTACCATTACCATTTTAATAATATAAAATGTAACTTTGCAATAACTTGAAACAAATATTTTCATTTGGCAAATGTCAAATATCGAATATCTAACCTGATCTTATATCAAGATGCACAATATGAATTATGTAAATCACAACCAACAATATATCCATGTTTATAGGAACTATAAATTGTGTGATGCACAACATTTCTCTATCATCCATCATACAACATACGTAAGGTCTTTCATATTAACTAATCTATATCTATATCTATCTATATCTATTTATATATTAAATAAAGCAAGGTTTGTTTTGTCACGTATCATACTTACAGCCTTCCTGACCAATATTTTTCCGCCGTTTTTATTTATACTTAAACCCTTTAAATACTGACAAATGTTTTTTTTTCTTTATCATTGTCATCGTTTAAATTTTTCACTTAATTTGTCACCTAAAATACTAATACAAAAATTATTTTTCGAGAATAGAAAATAAAGGTTTACCAAAAACTAAGTAAATTATAATTGTTCACTATATTGTGAAAAAATCTACAATTTGTTTCATAATCATTAACTTATCTATGTTTCTCAAGTAATATAAATACATAGAAATGTCAAGAAAAAATTAAAAATAACATATGTTATAACATGCATTAATTACTTAGTTTTGGTATAAAATAGAGTTAGTTACATGGGTCGTTCCTATGATTTGTACTATTTACACCGTTCGACCATATAAATACATGTATATACGAAAGGACCATTTACGGACGCAAATCCGGCACTAACTTTGAACATACCACCTCTTTTCATAAACAACCAAAAAAGTTAAATAAATTGAGATAAGAGAGGACCATGTTGTTGCCACAATGGTTGGGTGTGGGCTAAATGAAGACACGCATTTTATAGTAGTGGCTAGATTACTTGCATTAGATTCAATATTCTTCCATGAATATGGGGATGGTATTCATATTTGCACATAACCCCATGCCTATATGACTCAAAGTGGACCTATATGGTCGGTATTATATACCATTACATTTATTCATATATAGAATAATAATCAAAATTATTAAGTGTTCGAATATGGATGAAGCTAAAAATCTTTAAATGTGTGTTTTCTTCTAAGTTTTTAATTCTGAAGAACAAAATTTAACATTCGTGTTAAAACTTGTTTGGTTAACTTGAAGTCAACATTGAAAAATTTAAGTCTGATGATGAACTTTCTTCTTCCAAATTAAAGTAAACAACATCGGAGTTAAAATCAAGATGATGACATAGTTGATCAATAAGTGTTCGTCGAAGATTTTAGTTCTGAAGACGAAGACTCCATTTCAGAGTTAAAGTGAAAATCATCAGAGTTAAATCAAGATGGAGACTTAAGTGTTTGTTTAGAGTCCAAAGTGTTTTGACATAAGCACGTGTCTCTGGTTTTTATTTATAGACAATTGTAATAAGGACTATAAATAGAATGATAAGTGTATTTAGTAAGGGGTCTTTCAGAATTAGATTTCTGAGAGTACCAGTGTGCTTATCCGTTTGTGATATTTTGTAATGAATTTTTCCCCTAAAATCGTTCTATGAAGAAATCAAAGCAGACTCTTCAAAATTATCAAATCTTAAATCCAATTAGAGCTTAGATTCAATCAAATTGAGAGATTCCGTATCTCAATTTAATAAGCAATTCATTGATTGAGTGTTTAAATCGTGCCTATCTGTTGTAGAAATTAAGAATCTGTTTTGTGGAAGAATAATTTTATTTCATCAACTTGAAACGATTACATTAGATCTCTATTTATAGGGAAAGTATTAACCTAACGGGCTCAAGCCCACATACGGGCTTGGGCTTACATTTGTTTTAGGCCTATATTCTAACATTCACCCTCAAGCTAAGTAGTGGGATTTCCAATGCTTAACTTGTCAAGACAATGAGCAAAGATCTTTCCGGTAACCGCCTTTGTAAGGATGTCTGCAAGCTGATCCTTTGATGAAACAAACGGAAGCTCGATAACCTCATCTTCAAGCTTTTCTTTGATGAAGTGTCTATCAACTTCAACGTGTTTTGTGCGATCATGTTGAACTGGATTTCCTGAGATCTGGATAGCAGCTTTGTTGTCACACATAATCTTGCTAGCTTCTCCTGAGGGATACCCAATCTCTGACAATAGTTTTCGCAGCCACAAGACTTCAGCTAATCCTCGTGCTATTCCTCTGAATTCAGCTTCAGCACTTGAGAGGGCAACTACTTTTTGCTTTTTACTCCTCCATGTAACAAGATTTCCTCCCACTAGAGTAAAATACCCTGATGTAGATCTCCTATTACCTTTGTCGCCTGCCCAGTCAGCATCGGTATAAGCATCAATCTTCAGGTGCCCATTTGCTTTGAATAGAACACCGTGTCCAGGAGTTCCCTTGAGATACCTGATAATCCGTAGAGCCGCTTCCATGTGCTGGATTTGAGGTTGGTGCATAAATTGGCTTATAACCCCCACGACATATGCAATGTCTGGTCGAGTATGAGCTAAATAAATCAGCTTTCCCACTGTTCTCTGATATCTTTCTTTATCTGCCAATTCAGCTTCATCTTCCATGAATAATTTTTGGTTGGCTATCATGGGGGTGTCTGCAGGTTTGCAATCTAGAATTCCCGTCTCTGCTAATAGATCAAGAACGTATTTTTTCTGGCAAATGAAGATCCCTAATTTTGATCTTAGAACTTCAATTCCGAGAAAATATTTGAGGCTTCCCAGATCTTTCATTTCAAATTCTTTGAAGAGATTAGCTTTCAATTTTGTCATTTCCTCTGAATCATCCCCTGTAATGATCATGTCATCAACGTAGATTATTAAACATGTTATGAGTTTACCTCTTCGTTTCAAGAAGAGAGTGTGATCAGAATTGCTTTGGTTATAGCCATATTTCTTCATAACTGTAGTAAATCGACCAAACCACGCTCGTGGGGACTGCTTCAAACCATACAAAGATTTCTTAAGTCGGCAAACTTTCCTGGCTTCGGAACTATCATGAATTCCAGGTGGAGCTTCCATGTAGATTTCTTCTTTCAATTCTCCATGTAGGAAGGCATTCTTGACATCAAATTGGTGTAATGGCCAATCCTTGTTTGCTGCAACTGAGAATAGAACTCTAATAGTATCGATCTTGGCTACTGGAGAGAAAGTCTCACAGTAGTCAATCCCGTAAGTCTGAGTATACCCCTTTGCGACTAACCGAGCTTTATACCTTTCGATTGATCCATCGGGTTTATACTTGATAGTGAACACCCACCGACATTTAACGGGTTTCTTTCCTGGAGGTAATTCACATTCTTCCCATGTTTCAGCTCGTCTCAGGGCTTCAAGTTCAGTTCCAATTGCTTCTTTCCATTCTTTATATTTTAGTGCTTCTTCAACACTTGTTGGTATTTTTTCAGAACAGATCGCATTTGCGAAGGACTTGGCTTCCGGAACTAGATTTCTTCTTGCGATATTTGTGACTGGATATCTCGACCCTCTTGAACTTCTTTCAGGTGAGTATATGTTAGGCGGGATTCCCCTGGTTGATCTAGGTGGAAGATCATACCGAGCTGGTTCAGTCACACTCGAAGTTTCCGTCTCGACCTGTTCCTATTGTTCATCAGCACACACATCAGAGTTATCTGAAGTATCCGGAGATTCAGAGCCACTTACCTCGGATATCAGTTGAGGAGGATCATTGTTGGTGGGAGTGAACTGTCTTCCGGTTCTTCAGGACTATCAGTCTCCGGAGTGGATGTATCAGTCGAAGCACCATTCACAGGTGGCGCCCAACTCATCCATCTTAATGCGTCATTTTCGTTTTCCCTCTGACCATGAAGATGGGTCTGGTAAAAGAACTCAGTTTCAAGGAAGTCACAGTTCATTGTTGTGAACATGTGACGCCGACTCGGGCTATAACACCGATACCCGTGTTGATTGACACCATACCCCAGAAACACACATTTCTCTGCACAAGGATCAAGTTTTGAACGCTCTATTTTTGGTATATGAACAAAAACAGAACACCCAAATACTCGAGGTTCAAGAGTTAGATTTGAAGGCAATTTATGGAAGGTCGACAGTGTTTGGAGAGGAGTTTTGAGAGCTAAAGCTCGGGTTGGGAGACGATTAACCAGTTACGTGGCAGTGACAACTGCTTCTGGCCAAAATGACTTGGGGACTCGTGATTCGAGCATTAGGGCACGAGTGATTTCCAACAAGAATCGATTTTTGCGTTCTGAAACCCCATTTTGTTCAGGAGTGTGAGCACACGAGGTTTGATGAATGATTCCCCGCTCTTGACAGAAGTTTTTCATGGAAGTATTACAGAATTCTCCCCCATTATCGGATCGAAGAATTTGTATGTCCTGTTTGAATTGAGTTTTAACCATGTTACAAAACGATGTGAACTTAGTAAACACTTCAGACTTAGTTTTTAAAAGATAAGTCCATGTCATACGAGTACAATCATCAATAAATAACAGGAAATAACGAAAATTTTGTCCCCCTTCAATTTTTGCAGGACCCCAAACATCATAATGAATTAACGAAAAAGGAAAATCAACTCGAGTATCATTAGGTTTAAACGTTTGTCTATGACTCTTAGCCAAAATACAAGTATCACAATGAAAAGTTTTATTATTAGGAAATAAGTGCGGAAATAATTGTCTCAAATAGCCAACAGATGGATGGCCTAATCTTCTGTGCCATAACCAAGCTTTCCTATCGTTGGACCCATGAGTGAGCAGAACAGAACCATGGTGAGTAACTTCATCAACGTAGTAGAGTCCTTGTCTTTCAGTACCACGCCCAATGATCTTCCCCGTTCTGATATCCTGCAAAAGGCAAAAAGTGGGGTGCATTAATACATCACAGTTTAATTCTTTCGTAACATGACTGACGGATAATAACTTGTGCGACAGTGATGGTACATAGAGGCATCTATAGAGTCGTAATGTTTTTGAAATTTCAATGGTTCCCCCTCCCTTAACTAGGAGAGTTTCCCCATTTGCTGTGTGAATTTTTTTTTTATCAACTCTAGATTTTGATGTTATATCAGTAATATCAAACGTCATCGTATCGGTGGCACCACAATCAAAGATCCAAGAAGTACATTTAGAATCTTTGGTTGCAACATGAGCTTTGCCAGAAACAGACTCACATTGTTCCTTAGTTAAATCGTACTCATTTAACTTATCGAGTAAGTTTTGATTAAAAATCTTTGGATTTAAAAAGGATTCATTACCCGGAGGATTTGGTATAGAACAACCAAACCCTATACCTGGTTCTGGTGCGTCATCGGTACTCGTCTCTCCTCCGCCTCTAGTTTCACTGCTTCCTACAACCGCCGCAGCCTTTCCAGTCTTTGAGGTCCTGTGATTCTCATTCCACCAGTCTGGATAGCCAACAATTTTAAAGCATTGCTCCTTGGTGTGTTTTGACATACCACACTCTTCACACTTGAGCTTGCTTTTGTCGACCTTTGATTGGGGTCGGAATGCTGGTTTTTCTGATCGATAGTTTTTTGAGACAAGGCCTGCTCCATCGCCAGTGGTATTGAGCCCAGCTGCCACACCCATATCTGCCTCATGGTTCCCGTCGATAATAGCTTGGTGAGCTTTTTCCTTCCTGACCGTAGCATACGCGGTTTCGGGAGATGGAAGCGGATCAGAGCGGAGAATTTCCCGTTTAATTGGGTCATACCTCCGGTCAAGTCCGTTCAGAAACTGAAACAACTTTGTTTCAGAGCGAACTCGATTATAGGTGGCTATGTCAGTTGTGCAAGTCATCGGGTTGGGGTCGCGACGATCAATTTCTCCCCAAATTCCCTGCATCCCTATCCAAAACTCTTCCAGTGGTAGCTGCTGTTGTTTGAACTCATTAGCTTTAACATGGAGATCAAAAGTTTGTAACTTATCCTTCCCGCTGCTGTAAGTAACTGCCAAGGCTTCCCATAGTGACTTCGCTGTGGGAAATTCAGTAAGGTTACTTGCGATGCTCGGATCAATATTCTGAATTAACCATGAGAAAACCACAAGATCGGCTTGTTCCCACTCATCGTATTTTTCACTAGTGATGGCGGGAGGATTTTCGGTAAGGTGATTAAGATACAATTTGGATTTCCCCCCAATAGAGACTCGAATCATACGAGCCCATAACGGGTAGTTGTTGCTTGTCAACATTAGACTAATCTTGAGTTGATCGAACGGGTTTGGTTTTGGGTTGTGAAGCTGATTCGAAGCTCCATTACGAAGCAAATTCATTAGTTGCACTGCGAGATCGTTATTGTTTACTGCGAGATCGTTATTGTTTGCGTCAGCCATGGTTTATTTGATTCGTACGGATGAACTGCTTGATTCGCACGGATGAACTGCTTGATTCGCACGGATGAACTGCTTGATCCGTACGGATGAACTTGATTCGTACGGATGAACTGATAAATTCGTACGGATGAACTGATTGATTCGTACGGATGAACTTCTTGATTCGTACGGATGAACTTCTTTATTCGTACGGATGAACTTCTTGATTCATACGGATGAACTGATTGATTCGTACGGATGAGCTTGATCCGTACGGATGAACTGCTGATCCGTACGGATGGGAATTTTTCAAGAACTTGATCCGTGTGCGCCGCTGAAAATTTAGGGTTTTTCTAAAACTCGATCTAAAAGTCGATTTTTTCACCAAAAAACTTTGCTAACTGCCCAGATTGAAAAAGAAACGTTTAAAAAACAATAAAACAACCTTTTTGAGTGATTTCTTGTTTGATTGATCTAGTTCGAACGGGTTAAACTTCTATTCGAATGGACTAGTCGAATGGCTAGTTAGAACAGGTACCTTTTTCTGGTAACCTGCTCTGATACCATGTAGAAATTAAGAATCTGTTTTGTGGAAGAATAATTTTATTTCATCAACTTGAAACGATTACATTAGATCTCTATTTATAGGGAAAGTATTAACCTAACGGGCTCAAACCCACATACGGGCTTGGGCTTACATTTGTTTTAGGCCTATATTCTAACATCTGTTTTCTAAAATCTTGTCATTATGGTCAGAGACTTCTAAAAGGGGGGCAAAATGGGATACTAAAAAATAAATGGTGTGTCATAAAACAAATATAAAACATTGTTTATCTAATACACATAATGCATAATCTAACATCATTGTAAAGTTTGAACAACAAACATCTTAATTTTTAACATCTCAAAGCAGGTCAACAAAAGTATATAAAACCCATAAATTAAGTGTTTTAACGCCAACCATCTCCTCCTATGTTAATAGCCGCACGAAAATCGCCACCTTTTTTCAAATAAGATGGTCAATTACCATACAACTTGAATCAAAATACCCAAAATGAATTAATTAGTCATGTAGTTATAAATAAAGACATTAAACCTTCAAATGATATGACACTTAAAACCTAGTTGTAATATGTATGAAATATATAATAATTAATTCAAATTTATAATTTCTAGAGAATTTTAAATATAACTTTTGATGGATTAGATGTATTTTACATATTACGAGAACATTTTTTATATAATTAATGAGCCTTAACATATGTTTTTAGACACATGTTAGCAAAACTCTTTCAATTTAAACTTCCAAAACTTTAAAAGCCCTTTAGACCCCTTACCAAAAAACATCCTTAATATTTTTAAGAGACAAACTTTATGGAATTTCGGAGGATAATTGTTTAACTTTTATTAATATAAAAAAAAATTCTTCTACAAAACTTCTCTAATTTTTTGGATACCCCCTGGACTTTTGCTCTAGATCCGCCACTGTATACTAGGTATGTCATTGGCCTCGGCTACGAAGGATGAAGAGATGGTGATGGTAGTTTTAGTGACTACATCGGTTGAGAGAAGTGGTTCACTGGTTATGTTTTCCATTGATAATTTCTTACTACAATGCTTTGGTGTTTTAATGTCAACTCTTTACATTAGATATTTTGTTTATGTATGGTCCAAGTTTTCCAAAAATAACCATATACTAGGAAAAAAAAATATAAAAAAAAGTTTCGGAGACTCGTTCAATAATGTGTGCAAGAAAAGCCTATCGAGAAAAGCCAAACAAACTAGAAAACTAAAGCCATGGTACTTGAGTCGAGTATTCCTAACAAGACCAACCACGTCTAGTGATTCTAGTTCGTAATCCACATTATTTCAAGCAAGAACACTTTAACATAAGCTAATGAGTCGAGTTATTTTGAACTTTATTCGCCTCAAATATGTTCCCTTTCCGATATCTGCATTATGTATATGGTTTTCAAATTCCACCAAATGATAAGATTATATTATTCTTACATGATCGAAAGCTTTAACTTTCTATCTCTGTTGTTGAATTCTTTTGATGTCCTCCCCATTCTTCTATGCGATTTCTAGCATTGGAGGCCTGTATTCCAAATCGATCACACATCAGTTATGTTCCAAAAAAACAGGTTTAACATGTAACATGTTTTTTTATTGTTGAATGAGGTAGACTATGAATGATGTAATACCTCTTTATTCCAATTTGTTGAGTAAACGAACCAAAACAATATTGCGGTCTGAACCACTGTTCCAATCAACATCCCAATCCATATACCCTGTATCATTTAATGTCATTAGCCGTTTTCAGTCACAAGTTTATCCCTTTTCAATATTAGACTAATTAACGCAAAGATACAACTGTAGTAACAAAACAAAGTAAGCGGAATAAAGACTCGCCTGTACACCCATGTTGGCTGCGAACCCCAAAGAGAGTCCCAAAGGTATGCCTAATATGTAGTAGCATGCTATGTTCAAGTACGCAACTGCAGCTTGCCATCCGACCCCAATGGCTACACCTGCATATTTTAGTATGTGTTGTTAGTCGAGCAGGCAAACATCTTATGAGTTATCGCTAAAGAGCAAACAACTAAACTGGTAAAGTTGGAAAAATAGATTATAAACAGGTCGAATGAGTTGAAAGTCGCCCAAAATATAGAAAAATAGCTTTAGAAGCTTAGATTATTATTAAAACGACATTGTTCTGAACTCATATTCGACATTCAACTTATTTTTAACAAAATTAAACTTTTAAGACAAAAGTCGAGTTGACCTAACTATGTTAACGAATGTATTAGTACCAGAGAGTGCCGGTTGAATATTATTAATGACAATGCAAGCTGCTAAGAGAGGGCTTAGTTTGTAAACTGCATTTTGAACTTCTTCACTGTCTGAAAATAAACTTGGATACTGGTGTCGGAAGATAATAAGAAGGAAGGCGAGCAAAAGGCCGATTAAAAATGATGAAATCCCCACCACCACCACTGAAAACTTTGCGGTTCTTGGGTGTGCAGCTCCTAATTCGTTTGACACTCTTACACTAAGAGCGCATTAAGCAAACCAAATAAGGTTAAATGATAGTTTTAGCTTCTCTTTTTAATGTTTTAGGAGATTACAGTTTACCTAATGGCTGCGTTGAGTCCGACTGCTACCATCACTACCCATAACTCAATGTTTGTACTTCAAAAAAAATTGATTAAGAAAATTAATATGACGGGTCCATGATAGATATAAAAATAACGGTAACAGGGCAAAGAGAGACATAATACTTACCATATCGAAAGGGCATCCACAGATAATTCAGCATTTTTCAAATATCCGGCAAATAGCACTAAGGCAATAAAATACCATACTTCCAAGCTGCATCGAAAATAACCTTAAGTCAACAGAATAAACTTAGACAAACCCAAAACAATTTCATATTTACCAAAGCATAACTGCTGACGCGATTGATAGCTTAACAAATCCCCATAGATTGCGAAAGGCAGCCCAACTAAACCCAGACCACGCTCGACCACATGTTCCACTGAAAATGTAAACGAGTTGAGCCACCACGATGAACCACCAAGAGAAGTTCAGCACCAAAACTCCTCCTCCAACACCCCACCCTAATTTTAACATAAATAACCAACAAAATACGGTATGCAAAGCTAACGCCACAGCTGATATACACGACATTGCCATCATTTTGCTTTGCGATTGTAAAAACTTAGAGATTGGGAAGTTCAATGCGAAAGCAAAGATTTGTGGTATCATCCATAATGCGAATTTGCCCGCCAAATTTGATATATCCTCCGTTTGTCCAATTAATATCAACAACGGTGACGCAAAAATGTATATAAACATCAATAATATTGCAGTTACCGATAGTATAATCCACGATCTTTGCATATATACCCCTAGCATATCCAACTGACCCGCTCCATATGCTTGTCCACACAATGTCTCCAATGCACTTCCCATTCCCATCTATTCAAATAAAACAAGTAAAGATATTGAATATCAAGATTTCAATATCAAAAGGTGAATTAATAATACTTCCTTCGTCCCAAATATTGTCCATAACCAGGACCGGAAAATGATTTTCGGTGGCCTTGTGTGATAACCATAAAAAAGGCGCTTTGTATTCGAAAGTTTAAAAAGTAATTGAAAAGTGTTATTAACATAGCACGTACTACCCTTGTTTAGACCCAGGATTGTTAGAGTTTTTTTTTCCGCAAAATGATAGTTTTACACTCATTTAAATATTTAGAGTTAATTACATAAATCGTCCATATGGTTTACCTAAAATTACAGAAATCGACCCTAAGTTTAAAACATTGCATAATTCGTCCACTTTTAGAAACTAATTACCCTTTTCGTCCCTAAAATGGATATCCGTTAATAATTTCCATTAAAATTATCGCTAACTAATTTCACATTTCGTCCCTAAAATAGATGACCGTTAGAAATTAGGGACGAAAAGCGTAATTAGTTTAAAAAAATGGATGATTTATGCAACATTTTAAACTTAGGAACGAAATCTGTAATTACGTACTACCCTTGTTTAGACCCAGAAAGCATATGACTGTTAGAGTTTTTTTTTCGCAAAATGACGGTTTTACCCTCATTTAAATATCTATAAATGGAAGGGTTAACCAAAAACTAACCATGATACCATATGAAAAACCACTGATGACCGAGTCCGCGATGGTGAAAGCAGCTAGGTCAAGAGTTCCAACATGGCCCACGAAGATTAGTGTGACACCCGAGAGTGAGTATTGGCAAACAGAAGTGAATATAGCTGGAGCAGAAATGTACCAAAGTTTTCTAGACTCGACTCCGAATTGTACAAAGAAGTCATTGATGGTAGTTATCGGAGGGATGTCATCGCCGTCGGATACGAAAGATGAAGAGCTGGTGATGGTGGTTATAATGTCTTCATCGGTGAATAGAAGTGGTTTAGTCGTCGGTTCCATTTTTAAGTTCTAACAACGTTTCTGGTGTTTATTTAATATGTGTATTACATAATGATGACTTGATGCGGCAACTATTTTCTAATAAAACAATAATAATAATAAAGGAAAATAGCGTGTCTATGTCACAATTTTTTTTTTGTGTATTGTAAGTGGGGTGTTTAAAATATCCGTATTCGAAAATTCGATTCGAAATTATCTGAAATTTCGGATATTCGGATAGTAATATTTCGAAATTTTGGATATTTCAGATATCCGATTATCCGAAAATCCGATTTTTTTTAGGCTTTATAGTTATTTTATAGGTAAATGTAATTATTTTGGTGATTTAATAACATATTTAGATAAATATATGTAAATATTAAATATTGTGGTTAACAAAATGTATAATAAAATTTGAAACAAACACAAAAAAAAAAAACAAAAAATAAAATATATTTTTTCAAAATTTAGGATTTTCGGATAAATTGGATATCCGAAATTTCGGATGCGGATTTCGGATAGTGAAAATCACTATCCGAATTTTCGAATATCCGATTTTGAACACCCTAATCATAAGTTTAAAAACTTCAACAATAATAATAATAAAGGAAAATAGCATGTGTATGTCATAGAAATTCTTTTGTGTACTATAATTTTAAAAACTTCTATCGAGTATTATAATTTGATAAATTTTAGCTATTGTTTCTTTTAATCATGGTTATCTTCATGGTATGAAGAATTTTAAGAAATTTGGCTATATAAGATGTATACTTAGCTTTTATGTTTGATTAGCACAAAGTCTTGGTAAACGACTAAGGTTGACTAAGACAAGTATGCTAAGTGGTATAGGTGTCAGGTTGGGTCGGGTTTACCAACATATACTTTTTTCGTTTTATTTTCCTTTTATGTCTTTCGGGCCGGATTATTTTATGGGTTTATGTGAAAAATAATCAACAAACTTTTCAATTTGTAGCACTATAAACAACGAACTTTAAAAAATCCTATTATAATAAACATAATTCGTTTTTACTTGTTAAATTTATATACAAGTTTAGGAAAATGTCAAAAAATTACCAACTACATGTTAGTTTTTATGTAGGTCATTTTCTATTTTCTATTTATTTTATTTATTATATTATTATTACTATTTGGGATTGGGACACACATAATTGTATATAACATTTCTCTTCTCTTAAACATATCTGTTGGTAGAAAGACATAAATGTTTTTGTAATTGTTTTTCGGTTTAATTGATTCCAAGTATATGCAAAAAAAATATATATATATAAAATCTGTGAATCTGAGAAATGTTTGTGTTCTTGTTTTATTGTGGATATAAATTGATGAATGATGAGTTTTCAGAAAGAAAAATAGCATTCCTGTGTTCGAGAAAAAGATTGAAATTTCAAATCTAATTTAAAGGATAATTAAAATAAAAAGAAAAAAAATCCGAAAAAGGTAAGTTTTGTTGCCGGAAAAAATGTCGTCATCGGAAAATCTATCGGAGAAGATGACTATCAGGTAACAATTTTCATATTTTTGACTTTAACAGGTATAAACGAAATACGTTTATTATAATAGGGTTTTTCAAAATTCATTGTTTATAATGCTACAAATTAAAAAATTAGTTGATTATTTTTTATCTAAACCCTTATTTATTTAACTGTTTATTTGTTTACGGAGTTTTAACTCAACAAATAAGCATTTTTGTCAACAATGACATCAAATAATCCATAAATCAACTCATACAACCCATTGTCTTACAACCGATAATTTACTTCCAATTATCTAGTACCACATAATTTTTTTTCAAAATTTACATCCAAACAAGTCATGGTAAGAATGTCACGAAGCAATTGCTTATGTGCTTTATGGGGACGATGGGGGTGAAATAACCGTTAAACAACAAACCGATACAAAGAAAATATGTTGTTTGATATGGATAAAACGATAGCAACAAAGGGTGAAACAAAAGTTTTCTTGATTATCGTATGTGGTACTTGAAATCAGTGGTGTTGGTTATTTCAACCTTCTCAACCATCTATTGATGTCGATATATATTGTCCCTTGGTGCCAACTCGGTGTGCAATTACAATTTTTGCAACCACTGTAGGATCAGATCTTAATATTGTGTTCGAGCTTTTATAAATATCTAGCGAAAGAAATAAACAAGTTTGATATGAACGAGAATATTATTAAATGGAAAAGGTACTGCCAAATTGATTGATTATTTAGAAAGAGACTAGGCTATATATATAGCCTTACAAATGCTAGCTAACAAAACCTACTAAAAACTAGGCAAATAAGGAGTAACAATGCTCAACGTACACTACCCACTAGTCCACTACTACCTTACACTTAGGTAAAACTAAAGAACAAGTAAAACATACTTTATTCAAATACTAAATGGATTATCCAAATGGTGACCCACAAACCGACCCATCAAGATTACACCCAACAATCACCCCCGTAATCTTGATCCCCTTTTATCAAAGTAAGGCCGGTTCATCCTCTTGAGCCAAGTTGAGCTCATTGTCTTTGTCGTGGTCTTTCCATTTTGTGCACTCATAACTAAAATGCCCAAAAACTCCACAATCATAGAATCGAATCCCACTCTTGTCACCTCGACCCGAACCTCTTCCTCGGCCTCTACCTCCTCTATCGTAGTTTCTTCCACGACCTCTTCCTCGTCCGCTACTTTCTCCGACCCACAAGAGTTTCCCTTGTTCTTCTTCTTTCTCACCATGGTTTTTGATTCTTTCTTCATATGCCTTAAGCCTTCCAACCGCCTCATCAAAAAGCATCGTATCCAACTCGAAACATTGTTCGATCGAAGCCACAATTTGAAGAAACGACTTTGGCATTGCATCAAGAATCCTTCTCACCAACTCTCCTTCCTCAACTTCATGACCAAGACTCCTCAATTTTGAAACTAGTCCACTCAACTTTGTAGCACAATCATCAACAAGTTCTCCTTCCTTCATCCTTAAACCTTCAAGCTCTCTTTTTAACGTTGCAACTCGAGCCGTCCTTACCCGATCTACACCAAGGTAACGCGTTTTCAAGCCATCCCATACTTTCTTCGGGTCCGTGTGACTCGACATTTGCAACACCATCTCTTCTGGTATTACTTGAAACAAGTAGGCTAGAGCTTGTTTTGACTTTTTAGCATTTGATTCTTCCCCGAGAGTCTTTGGTTCCACCGTCTCCAATAGACCATGCGCATCCAATATGGACTTAACTTTGATAGCCCATACCGGATAGTTGGTTGCGGTCAACATCGGAATTTGGTACGACATTGAACTTGCCTCTTTTGGTTGATATTGTATCAACGACATTCTTCACCTTCTTTTTTTTTTTTTTTAAAAATTCGGTCTCGGTCTATCTTTCTTTCTTAGGTGAGCCAACGGTCTCTCTCACCTTTGTCGGTCTTCTCGGTCTTCGGTCTCACGCCGGAGCTTTCTCGGTCTCACGGGCTTCTCAACGGCGGCGGTCTTTTTCTTCGGTCTTCACCTTCTTATTGCTCACATGAACATGGTGCCTTTCTTTCTTCTAACCTGGCTCTGATACCAAGTGTAGGATCAGATCTTAATATTGTGTTCGAGCTTTTATAAATATCTAGCGAAAGAAATAAACAAGTTTGATATGAACGAGAATATTATTAAATGGAAAAGGTACTGCCAAATTGATTGATTATTTAGAAAGAGACTAGGCTATATATATAGCCTTACAAATGCTAGCTAACAAAACCTACTAAAAACTAGGCAAATAAGGAGTAACAATACTCAACGTACACTACCCACTAGTCCACTACTACCTTACACTTAGGTAAAACTAAAGAACAAGTAAAACATACTTTATTCAAATACTAAATGGATTATCCAAATGGTGACCCACAAACCGACCCATCAAGATTACACCCAACAACCACAATTAAAAACAAAAATATAAGCAAATGATTCAACATTTTTTTAAATAAATTTCATCATTAAAAACTTAGATCAAATACCATTAAATCAACAAACCAATTAATCATATACAAGAAATTAAATAGTGGCCATGAAGAACTAGAGCAAAAACAAGATGAACTAAGCTTCTCTTGTGGTACGATGAAAGTTTTAAAATTAAACTTGGACAACTAAACATGTATAGTTGACCTAACCACGGGGCGTTACCAAGCGGTAAAAACATTAGTATCCTAACAAGGAGATTACAGGTTAGAACCCTGACATTAACAACTTGTGGCCATCTGACACCAGTAAAAACTCTGATCACGTGGTACTAAAATCAAAAGACATTTTTCATATATAGTTGACTTTATAATTGTCTGATTAACATTAGATCCTTGTTAAATGGCTATGGTTAGACTAAATCAAGCATGGCATGTGCCCATGTGGGATAAGAGCTAGGTCAATGGTGCCGGGTTCACCAACATAGGAATAAGAAATACTTATGATATATTCAGATGATGGAAATATACACAACCCAATGACCAAATAATCGAAAATAAAGTGGTGATGTAGTGGTATAAGCTCTATATATTCATTGTCGATTTGTCGTATAGATGTTATACAACTAACTATACATTTTACATATCCACTACTAATACTCTAAGCATTACTCATATCAACTAATTAGTGATAAACTTGTCACTGCTAGTAATCAGTTTTTTTTATATATTTTACAACTACTTGACACAATGCCAGCCATCATAATTAGTTAAAATAAGAATAATAATAAGAAAGACCACATGTTGCCTTTAAATCAGCTATATAAAGTGCAAAAAATTGGAATTATTATCATATTATGAACGTTGCCAACGACCATGAAGCTCTGAAAAGAAAATTTGGTTGGAATGGACGTATACTCGACGGAATTAGTAAAAATGAACGGCACCGGAAATTATTTACAAAACTGATATAGGCGGCGTTGGTAACGCCGACTTATGCCACCTCCGCCGCCACGTTGGATTTTATAAAGAATAGTGTAGGTCAGATTGTAAACTTTAGATTGTTCAGGGTGTCAGATTGTAAACTTTAGATTGTTCAGGGTGTCAGATTGTAAATATTTTGTATTCTGTTAGTTCCCTCGTTATAACTGTAACAAACTTTCATTTTGGTTAATTAATTCAGTTAATCTTTTGTTATTTTCTCTCTTCCCCAATGTCACCATTGTCATACTTTACATGGTATCAGAGCTACAATGGCTTTGATAACCTAATTTCATTGTGATAATTGTCGCATTCGTGTTGTGTTTGTAAGATCAATTGTGAAGATTGTTGTAATTTCGATTCTGATTACAATCGAGTGTTTGATCGATTGATTGAATCATTATTACTCTGAAGATCTTCAACTGTATTCAATTGATTTCGTTGTGTTGAAATTTCACAATTTGTGAATTAGGTTAAGATTTGGGGAAAAGTCGTTGTTAAAGTTGTTGAGTTGCTTCCGCTGTTGCAAAAATGGATACTAGTAGTCCGTTGTATGTTCATCCATCTGATGGTCCAGGTTCATTACCAGTTCAAGAGAAGTTAATTGGAGCACAGAACTATCGTCCATGGCGTCGATCAATGGAGATTGGTTTGTCTACCAAGAGAAAATTGGGCTTTGTCAAAGGTACTGTTACTAGACCAGCTAATGTTACAACAAATGCTGTGAATGTAGAAATGTGGGAGACTTGTAACAATCTTGTGATTAGTTGGATTATGAACTCAGTATCTGATTCGATTGCTAAGTCAATTATGTTCATTGGTACTGCATGTGAGATTTGGAATCAGCTAGAGACTAGATTTTCTCTAAGTAATGGTTCTAGAAAATACAAGCTGAGTAAAGAGTGCTTTGAAGTGCAACAAACAAATGGTTCAGTGAGTGAATATTACACTAGGTTGAAGTGTGTTTGGGAAGAATTGGATTCCATTACTGTCTTGCCTAAACTAAGTACTATCACACCTGAAATTTCTGTGTTTCTAAATGTTGTTGAGAAACAAAAGGAAGAACAGAGGTTGTTTCAATTTTTGAATGGATTAGATGAGGTGTATAGTGCTCAGAGAAGTCAATTGTTGTTGATGAATCCTCTACCTAGTGTAGAGAATGCTTGTGCTGTAATTCAACAAGAAGAGTCACAGAAAGATGTGTTTCAAACTGGTATCTTAAATGTTGAGTCTACTGCATTGTTTAGTAAGCAAGAGACTAAAGGAAAATGCTCTATATGTGGATTTAAGTGGCATCCACCTGAGAAATGTTGGGAAAAGGTGGGGTATCCAGTTTGGCATCACAAGTATAAGCAGTCTCAGTCACAGAATAGACAAACTCAACCAAGGGCAAAGAGTTTTGGAAATGGTTCAGGAAACAATTACAAGAAGACTGCAGCCAATGTAACTAGTGCAACTAATGCTAGCAGTGGGTCAAGCAGCTTCACTTTTTCACCTGAGCAATTTGAAACCTTGATGAGGAGTGTAATGCATGATATGAAGAACAATGGTGCAGCTGGTATGGATAGCACTGATGATGAGCTTGAGTTTGTTGCAGGTATGCTTTGTCTTAGTGCAGCTGCCAATAGTAATAGTGCTCTATATTATTGGATTTTAGACACAGGTGCTACTGATCACATGACACCTCATTCCAAATCAATGCTAAATGCTAAAATTCTTCAAAACATGCCTGAGATTACTTTACC
>CAJVGC010000001.1:78312667-78337248 GCA_910822075.1 Senecio squalidus | reverse complement strand
AAAGGGATATAAGCTGTACAATTTACTTACTCACTGCACCTTTGTAAGTAGAGATGTTCAGTTTCATGAACAAATTTTCCCTTTTGCTGAGTCAAATAAATTTCTCAATCCTGTTCCTGTTTCTATGCCTAAATGTAATTCTCTATATGATGATCCTGTTACACAACCACTGCCTCCTGATCACTCTGTCAATCAAGAGCATGTGGTTGACTCATCTGTTCATAATGATCTTCCAAGTTCTTCTGCTATTCCTTCTGCACCTCTAAGGAAGTCTACAAGAACATCTAAACCTCCAGTTTGGGCAAAGGATTTTGAAGCTCCCACTATTAAGCCAATGGCTTTTCAAGTCACTTCTCCTGTCTTATCTTCTCAGTTTCAATGTTTTTTAAGTGTTCTTGAAGCTCACAGTGATCCTAAGAGTTTTAGAGAGGCAATAAATGATCCTCAGTGGTGTGAGGCTATGAATAAAGAACTGAGAGCTTTGGAGGAAAATGGTACATGGGATCTTACTCCTCTTCCACCTAATAAGAAGGCTATTTCTTGTCACTGGTTGTACAAGACTAAATTGAATGCTGATGGTTCAGTAGACAGAAAGAAAGCTAGGTTGGTAATTCAAGGGAATAGACAAAGAAAAGGTGAAGACTATGATGAGACTTTTGCCCCTGTTGCCAAAATGGTGACTGTAAGATCATTATTGGCAGTTGCTGCTATGCAAGGATGGGACATATGTCAAATGGATGTGTCCAATGCCTTTTTACATGGAGATTTGATGGAAGAAGTTTATATGCAAATACCATTGGGATATGTTGGAACAGGGGAGCCAGTGCAGAATGTTAAGTCTGGGTCTACTCAAGTTTGCAGATTAAAGAAATCCTTGTATGGATTGAAGCAAGCTCCAAGACAATGGTTCTCTAAATTGTCTTCTGCACTAACTTCTTTTGGTTTCCAACAATCCAAGGCAGACTATTCATTGTTCACAAAGAAGGAAGGTGAGACATTTACTGCTATTTTGGTGTATGTAGATGATCTTATGATCACTGGTAATGATTCTGCTCAGATTCAACATTTGAAGAATCAACTCAATTCCACTTTTCACATGAAGGATCTAGGAGCACTGCACTATTTTCTGGGTTTGGAGGTTACTAAAGCAAGTTCAGGACTGTTTGTTTCTCAGAAAAAGTATACTCTTGAGTTGTTGAAGGAAGCAGGGCTCTTGGCAAGTAAACCTTACAAGCTTCCAATGGATCCTAATTTGAAACTACAAGCTGATATGGGTACTCCTTTACATGATCCAGAGAAAGATACATTGGCAAACTAATCTACCTCACTATCACTAGGCCTGACATTTGTTACACAGTGCAGTTGTTAAGTCAATTCATGCAAACACCAACTTCTGTACATATGCAGGCTGTAAAACATCTTCTCAGATATCTTCTAAATTCTCCAGGACAAGGGATTTTATTAGCTCACAAATCAAAGGTTCAGTTGACTGCCTATTGTGATTCAGATTGGGCAAGTTGTCCTATGACCAGGAGATCAACCACTGGTTATTGTATTCTCTTAGGGGACTCTCCTATTTCCTGGAAATCAAAGAAACAAGGTGTGGTATCCAGAAGTTCAGCTGAAGCTGAATACAGAGCAATGGCTGTTACCTGTTGTGAAGTTACTTGGTTACTCAGTTTATTAAAAGATCTTGGTCTCAAAGATTTACATCCTATAACTTTACACTGTGATAATCAAGCAGCTATACATATAGCTGCTAACCCTGTTTTTCATGCTAGAACTAAACACATTGAAGTGGATTGTCATTATGTAAGAGATCAAGTCAAAGATGGGACTGTTAAACCCACATATCTTCACACTTCAAAACAACTGGCAGATGTCTTTACCAAAATTCTTCCCGTTAATCAACATCATACTCTTTTATCCAAGTTGGGAGTTTCATCATTAACTCACTCTCAACTTGCAGGGGAGTATAAAGAATAGTGCAGGTCAGATTGTAAACTTTAGATTGTTCAGGGTGTCAGATTGTAAACTTTAGATTGTTCAGGGTGTCAGATTGTAAATATTTTGTATTCTGTTAGTTCCCTCGTTATAACTGTAACAAACTTTCATTTTGGTTAATTAATTCAGTTAATCTTTTGTTATTTTCTCTCTTCCCCAATGTCACCATTGTCATACTTTACAGATTTCCACTTGCTTGCTCACCCAGTCACCATGCACTTTTGCCGACGTGTCATAAGCCGGATTTGGCACCTCCGACTTTTGACATTAAATTTCCGGTTTAGGGTTTTGGTGGTTTTAAGGTTTTGATGGTTTTAGGGTTTTGTTTAGGTTTTATGTTTTTAAAATGGTTAATTGTTAGTGTTTAGGGTTAATTATGTATGAAATTAGATGATTATTATGAAAATTTTTAAATTTTGTTTTGTTAATATGTATTTGTTTTAAAGTTTATAAAAGTTAGATTAATGTTTATTGCCTTTTTTGTGTGTTTTCATGGAATGTAATTAATGGAAAAAAACATTATTTTCATAAAAATGAACAAGTTAACGTCTTTAGGCTTAATTATGTATGTATTGTGAGCGTTTTCATGGAATTTTCAAAAGTGTTGTTTGTTAATATGTATTTGTTTTAGGGTTTTGAAAAGTTATATTAATATTTATGATATGTATTTTAGTGTTTTATGATATGTAATAATGGAAAAAAACAATTTTTTGACATAAATGAAATCACACTTTTGATCGATCTGAATTACAACATGACACACTTAATCCGAAATACAAGCAATACAGGATATCCCTACTGATGGTTACGTATACACGTACGGCTACGACTGTTGTGACGTGTCTGTCCACAACCACTACACGTTCGGGGTCTACTTCCGCTCCCCTGGTCCATTTCGTTATGAATTCTTTTTTTGTTTCTTTCTCCCTCTTTTTGTAATGATCATTGTTTTATCCGATTCGATCGTCCAATTTGATTCTCTCGAGTAGTCCTCGTGACGTAGGCCCCTAAATGTTGGGGTATACTGTCGTCTCCACTTATTTCTGTTATAGAAGATAGAAACCATTATTGGTGTAGGTTCTTGGTTTCTTCGACCAGGACCATTGACGTGTCCATAAACACTCATGCCATGAGAACAAATAAACCTCTGAATTTGCCACTTTCCACAAGTACAATACTTAGCCGAAAAATTGACCTCGTATTTGTTCCCCCACCCATGGTTATTGGATCATTTGTCTCGGTCTCGTAAACACCATTTGGGACATCGTAAGGTGTTACCCTTTGATGATTTGCATATGATCCGCGACCATTTTAGAGTCTCCACATAGCCGTTGAAAGCGGCGAATGACAACTTCTAGCTCTCCCAGATTATTGAACACGTAGTTACAAACATGGATATCTTTTACATACCCATCCAAAGATACGTGTTAGAGAGGTTCGATGTCGAGTATTTTTATGAGTCTGACATGACGTATTATCATTAGGTCATGCTCACTATAAAAATTATCATTTTTTTAGAAAGACAAATACTACACCAGACCTCGCATATATACACATTTGATGTGTAAAATCTAATCTTAAAACTTAACCTACTATTTCACTTAATTACACACTTATAGGCAGTGAACCTATTCGTATATAATATAGTTTAACGCAAGTAAAGGTTCGAACTCAAGAACTAATTTGGTTTTAAATCTCAAATTAATAATACTGGTTGTTTTTGGGGTTTTAGTAACAAAAGATTGATTAAAATTTGCAAAGTGATTTGTATAAAGTGATTATAAAAATCGATTGAGAAAAGTAATTAAGATTTACCAAATATTGGAGAAAATACATTTGTTTGACACTTCACTTGTTTTCCCATTATGTTTACGAAATTTCCTCTCGAATATTTTACTAACTTTAACTATCTCTAATTATAATGTTTTTCTAGAATACAATTATATTTATTAACAATTAAGCATTAATCAACAAGCTGGTATTTAGTGATTTAATCTTATGAAGTTTTCTCTCGAATAACTTCTCTAATTATTAAGTCCTCTCGAATCTTAACAAATAGACTTACTCGTTTATGTTTTATTACCTAAGTTGTTATTACTAGGTCCTCTCGAATCCTAACAATTTCGGAGGATAATTGTTTAACTTTATTAATATATAAAAAAAAAGTTGTTCTACAAAACTTCGATAATTATTTTTTCCGGATACCCCTGGACTTTTGCTCTAGATCCGCCACTGTATCCGAGGTATGTCATCAGCTTCGGCTACGAAGGATGAAGAGATGGTGATGACAGTCTTAGTGACTACATCGGTTGAGAGAAGTGGTTCACTGGTTGTGTTTTCCATTGATAATTTCTTACTACAATGCTTTGGTGTTTTAATGTCAACTCTTTACATTAGATATTTTATTTATGTATGGTCCAAGTTTTCCAAATATAACCATATACTAGGGGAAAAAAATTTAAAAAAAGTTTTAACAATTAAAGTTGCCACTTCAAATAAGCCCGAATTGCCGGAGACTCGTTCAATAATGTATAAAAGAAAAGCCTATCGAGAAAAGCCAAAGAAACTAGAAAACTAAAGCCATGGTACTTGAGTCGAATATTCCTAACAAAACCAACGACGTCTAGTGATTCCAGTACGAAATCTACATTATTTCAAGCAAGAACACTTTAACATAAGCTAATGAGTCAAGTTATTTTGAACCTTATTCGCCTCAAATATGTTCCCTTTCCGATATCTGCATTATGTATATGGTTTTCAAATTCCGCCAAATGATAAGATTATATCATTCTTACATGATCGAAAGCTTTAAATTTCTATTTCTGATGTTGAATTCTTTTGATGTCCTCCCCATTTTTCAAGGAAATTACTAGCATTGGAGGCCTGTATTCCAAATCAATCACACATCAGTTATGTTCCAAAAAAAACAGGTTAAACATGTAACATGTTTTTTTACTATGAATGATGTAATACCTCTTTGTTCCAATTTGTTGAGTAAACGAACCAAAACAATATTGCGGTCTGAACCACTGTTCCAATCAACATCCCAATCCATATCCCCTGTATCATTTAATGTCATTAGCCGTTTTCAGTCACAAGTTTATCCCTTTTCAATAATAGACTAAATAACGCAAAGAGATACAACTGTAGTAAGAAAACAAAGTAAGCGGAATAAAGACTCGCCTGTACACCCATGTTGGCTGCGAACCCCAAAGAGAGTCCCAAAGGTATGCCTAATATGTAGTAGCATGCTATGTTCAAGTACGCAACTTCAGCTTGCCGTCCGACCCCAATGACTACACCTGCATATTTTAGTATGTGTTGTTAGTCGAGCAGACAAACATCTTATGAGTTATCGCTAAAGAATAAACAACTAAACTGGTAAAGTTGGAAAAATAGATTATAAACAGGTCGAATGAGTTGAAAGTCGCCCAAAATATAGAAAATTGCTTTAGAAGCTTAGATTATTATTAAAACGACATTCACTACTACATTTATGGTTATCTAGACCCATACATATAGACCGGTAAAAATGTAATAGGTCTATATAATAAGTTTCGTCAAAACTAAAAGTGATAACAGGTCTTAATATGTCATGGGAACCGGTCTAAATGTGTTAAGAGGTCTAAAAAAGAAACGAGAGCGACTAAATTTAAATGAAGGGTTTAGATAGTAATATATGAACCGGTCTAAATGTATCAAGACAAAAGTTGACATTCAACTTATTTTTAACAAAATTAAACTTTTAAGACAAAAGTCGAGTTGACCTAACTATGTTAACGAATGTATTAGTACCAGAGAGTGCCGGTTGAATATTATTAATGACAATGCAAGCCGCTAAGAGAGGGCTTAGTTTGTAAACTGCATTTTGAACTTCTACACTGTCTGCAAATAAACTTGGATACTGGTGTCGGAAGATAATAAGAAGGAAGGCGAGCAAAAGGCCGATTAAAAATGATGAAATCACCACCACCACCACTGAAAACTTTGCGGTTCTTGGGTGTGCGGCTCCTAATTCGTTTGACACCCTTACACTAAGAGCGCATTAAGCAAACCAAATAAGGTTAAATGATACTTTTAGCTTCTCTATTTAATGTTTTAGGATATTACAGTTTACCTAATGGCTGCGTTGAGTCCGATTGGTACCATCACTACCAATAACTCAATGGTTGTACTTCAAAAAAATTGATTAAGAAGATTAATATGACGGGTCCATGATAGATATAAAAATAACTGTAACAGGGCAAAGAAAGAGATAATACTTACCTTATCGAAAGGGCATCCACAGATAATTCAGCATTTTTCATATATCCGGCGAATAGATCTAAGGCAATAAAATACCATACTTCCAAGCTGCATCGAAAATAACCTTAAGTCAACAAAATAAACTTAGACAAACCCAAAACAATTTCATATTTACCAAAGCATAACTGCTGACGCGATTGATAGTTTAACAAATCCCCATAGATTGCTAAAGGCAAACCAACTAAACCCAGACCACGCTTGACCACATGTTCCACTGAAAATGTAAACGAGTTGAGCCACCACGATGAACCACCAAGAGAAGTTCAGCACCAAAACTCCTCCTCCAACACCCCACCCTAATTTTAACATAAATAACCAACAAAGTACGGTATGCAAAGCTAACGCCCCAGCTGATATACACGACATTGCCATCATTTTGCTTTGCGATTGTAAAAACTTAGAGATTGGGAAGTTCAATGCGAAAGCAAAGATTTGTGGTATCATCCATAATGCGAATTTGCCCGCCAAATTTGATATATCCTCCCTTTGTCCAATCAATATCAACAATGGTGACGCAAAAATGTATATGAACATCAAAAATACTGCAGTTACCGATAGTATAATCCACGATCTTTGCATATATACCCCTAGCATTTCCAACCGACCCGCTCCATATGCTTGTCCACACAATGTCTCCAATGCACTTCCCATTCCCATCTATTCAAATAAAACAAGTAAAGATATTGAATATCAAGATTTCAATATGAAAAGGTGACGGACAAACGTTTATTTGAATTAATAATACTTCTTCGTCCCAAATATTGTCCATAACCAGGACCGGAAAATGGATTTCGGTGGCCCTGTGTGATAAGTTGATAACCATAAAAGAGGCTTTTTGTACTCGAAAGTTTAAAAAGTAATTGAAAAGTGTTATTAACATGATAAAAATTGTTATACATATTTAAAATAACATTTATAGAAAGACATATTCACGGAGACCCAAATTACGGTGATTGATTTAATCAAAGTTATAATAATAATAATAAAGATCTAAATATTAGAGGCCCTCGGAAAATAGCACGTACTACCCTTGTTTAGAACCAGAAAACATATGATTGTTAGAGTTTTCGTAAAATGACAGTTTTACCATATGGTAGATCGAAGGTCCTGTGCCACTTAAACTCAATTCTATCTTAACAGCCGACTGCTCTACCACTGAGCTACTGAGTAACAACGGATTTAAGGAAGCCGACTCTCTTTCTTTGGACCAACCTATGACCGAACCTCATTTTAAATATTTATAAATGGAAGGGCAACAAAAAACTAACCATGATACCATATGAAAAACCACAGATGACCGAGTTCACGATGGTGAAAGCAGCAAGTTCGAGAGTTCCAACATGGCCCACGAAGATTAGGGTGATAGCGGAGAGTGAGTATTGGCCAACAGAAGTGAATATAGCTGGAGCACAAATGTACCAAAGTTTTCTAGACTCGACTCCGAATTGTACAAAGAAGTCATTGATGGTAGTTATCCGAGGGATGTCATCGCCGTCGGATAAGAATGATGAAGAGCTGGTTATAATGTCTTCATCGGTGGAGAAATGTGGTTTAGTCGTGGGTTCCATTGTTAAGTTCTAACAATGTGGATACGAAAGATGAAGAGCTGGTGATGCTGGTTATAATGTCTTCATTGGCCGAGAGAAGTGGTTTAGTCGTAGTTAAGTTCTGACAACGTTTTTGGTCTTTAATTAATATGTGTATTATATAATGATGACATTGATGGGGCGACTATTTTCTAATTCTTTTGTGAATTCTAATTCTAAAAACTTGTATCGAGTATCATAGAGTATCATAATTTGATAAATTTTAGCTATTACGTACTACGTGTTACCTTTTACCTACTAAACGCTTACGTGTAACCGGTTAGCAAATATTTACATATTTTAACATTACTTTAATCCCAAGTCACTGTATAAAATATTATCAAACTTAAAATACCAAATTATTTTTTTTTGAATTCTATACTACCAATCACTCAATCACCCATCGCTGCCGACCTCATCACCACCACCACCTCCAACACCGATCTCGTCACCACCACCATTGCTTATCTCATCCCTACCACCACCTCCACTGCCGATCTCATCACGACTACATCCGTCGTTGATCACCATATCCGAATGTGGGAAAATAGCATAATTGTATATAACATTTCTCTTCTCTTAAACATATCTATTGGTAGAAAGAGAGAAATGTTTTTGTAATTGTTTTTCGTTTTAATTGATTCCAAGTATATGCAAAAAATATATATAAAAAAAATCTGTAAATTTGAGAAATGTTTGAGTTCTTGTTTTATTGTGGATATAAATTGATGACCGATGAGTTTTCAGAAAGAAAATTAGCATTCCTGTGTTCGAGATAAAGATTGAAATTTCAAATCTAATTTAAAGGATAATTAAAATAAAAAGAAAAAAAGCCGAAAAAAGGTAAGTTTGTTGCCAGAAAAAATGTCGTCGTCGGAAAATCTATCGAAGAAGATGACTAGGAGGTAACAATTTTCATATTTCTGACTTTAACAGGTAAAAATGAAATACGTTTGTTATAATAGAGTTTTTCAAAGTTCGTTGTTTATAGTGCTACAAATTGAAAAATTTGTTGATTATTTTTGACCTAAACCCTTGTTTTATTTAACTATTTATTTGTTTTTAGAGTTTTAACTCAACAAATAAGCTTTTTTTGTCAAAAATGACATCAAATAATCCATATCAACTCATACAACCCATTTTCTGTCAATCGATAATATACTTACAATTATCTAGTACCACATAAATTTCTTTCAAAATCTACATCCAAACAAGTCATGGTAAGAATGTCACGAAGCACTTGCTTATGTGCTTTATGGGGTGGTGGGGGTGAAATAACCGTTAAATAACCAACCGATACAGAGAAAATATGTGGTTTGATACGGATAAAACGATATCAACAAAGGGTGAAACAAAAGTTTTCTTGATTATCATATGTGGTACTTGAAATCAGTGGTGTTGGTCATTTCAACCTTCTCAACCATCTATTGATGTCGATATATATTGTCCCTTGTTGCCAACTCGGTGTGCCATTGCAATTGCAATTGCAACCACACCCCAACCACAATTAAAAACAAAAATATAAGCAAATGATTCAACGTTTTTTTAAATAACTTTCATCATTAAAAACTTAGATCAAATACCAGTAAATCAACAAACCAATTAATCATATACAAGAAATTAAATAGTGGCCATGAAGAACATGAAGAACTACAGCAAAGACAAGATGAACTAAGCTTCTCTTGTGGTACGATGAAAGTTTAAAAATTAAATTTGGACAACTAAACATGTATATAGTTGACTTAACCACGGGACGTTACCAAGCGGTAAAAAAGTTAGTATCCTAACAAGGAGATTGCATATTCGAACCTTGACACTAACAACTTGTGATCAACTCACACCAATAAAACTCTGATCACGTGATATTAAAACCGAAATACATTTTTCATGTATAGTTGACTTTATAATTATTTAATTAACATTAGGTCCTTGTTAAATGGCTAAGGTTAGACTAAATCAAGTATGCCATGTGTCCATGTGGGATAACTTGTGGTCAATTCACACTAATAAAACTCTAATCACGTGATACTAAAACCGAAAGACATTTTTCATGTATAGTTGACTTTATAATTGTTTGATTAACATTAGGTCCTTTTTAAATGGTTAAGGTTAGACTAAATCAAGTATGCCATGTGCCCATGTGGGATAAGATCTGGGTCAATGTGCCGGGTTCACCAACATAAGAATAAGAAACACTTATGATATATCAGATTCAGATGATGGAAATATACACAACCCGATGACCAAATAATCGAAAATAAAGTGGTGATGTAGTGGTATAAGCTCTATATATTCATTGTCGATTTGTCGTATAGATCTTATACAACTAACTATACATGTTACATATCCACTACTAATACTCTAAGCATTACTCAAATCGACTAATTAATGAAATGAGTGTTTTGTAATGTTTGAAACAAATATATTTAGATTAACTTGTGTCTTTATAGCATATGTTAGTATACCCTTAACAAAATAACTCAGCATGAGGTAGAACGAAAGAACCGGCCCATCCTATCAAGAGTAGATATAGCCAAAAACGACAACGACATGGTCCAAAGTGATAGATAACTCTTCAATAATGTATACAATGTGAAAAGTGCTTCTCACTTATTAGATCATACATTAACAGAAAAGGGAATTTTTTCAATTGAGGGTACGTAAAAAAATTTAAATTAAAAAAGGATTACAAAATATAATATATCTTGAAAAAGGATGTTGTTAAATAATTGTTTAAACGTGTATCGCTACTAGAAAATTGATTATCAGCGAGCGACTGACCATTTTCGTCACAAATTTCGAGTGATTTCCGAGCGAATTTGGGAATTTTGACGAATTTCCGAGGGATCAGGGCCAAAATATATGTCCGTAGACATTCTTGTCGCTAATCCCTCGAAAAGCCATATTTATTTTTTGCGACATATTTTCGACAGATATGTCCTGAAAGTCGGTTTTCTTGAAGTATATCTTAAGTTATCTTTTTTTGACATTTTCCCTAAAAAAACACCAAAATGTATTTGACGTTAAAAATGTATTTTGGAACTTCAACATGCCATAAGGATCAATCAAAGATGAAATTAATCGATTAAATGTCTAACTAAAACATCATATAATACATAACGCAATTCAATCAAGCTCACTTATCATTCAATTTATACCATTTCTTTAAATATATCAATCGAAAATGAACAAAGTACGAAGCAATACCATCGGGATTAATGAAGTCGGACACATTAGATGCCCCAGTCGACCTCCATTGTTGTTCTAATACCATGTGAAGCAGTTAACAATGGATGAAATGAACTAGAAAGGAAATTGAGAGAATGAGAGTTTATGTAACAAACTTTTTGATTATTGAACATGGTATCTAATGTGATGCGTGTATGTGTCCGACTTCATTAATCCCGATGGTATGTAAAAGTTTTATGAGATGCGTGTTAGAGAGGTTCGAAGTCGAATATTTTTATGAGTCTGACATGACGTCTTATCACTAGGTCATATTTACTATAAAAATTATCATTTTTTTAGAAAAACAAATACTACACCAAACCTTGCATATATATACACTTTTGTCCCTTACGAAACTTGATCCTTAACATCTAGGTCAATGGCCACTAATCACACATACCATCAGACTAGAAGTTCTTTGATTTAAAATTATTCAAAACTTTCATTTTGATACCAATAGTTTAAATAAATTTCCAACCCTCCTTTTTATCTCACACATTTAATAACACCAATTAAACCAAACTAGGGGACACTCGTGCGTTGCACGAGGTCCGGTCGCCTTTTCGTTGCATAAATATTGCTGGGATTCCTCGTCCTGTGTTATAAAATTACGAAAAATTAAATATTATTTTCATACAATATACGAAAATATTGTATGAAAATGTTAAAATGCTTACCGTATTGCTTCATACGGTTTTGATTGCAGCTCCTCCAACGTCATAGTCGCGTGTGAGTTGGGCAGTGAAGCTTTTGTAGCTGTCGCAGTGAGCTGTCAATGTTGTTTCGATTCTGGGCGCAGTGGTGAGTCAATGATGATGTGGGATGCGTCGGTGGATGACATTTTTAGGGCCCCTGAGATTATTTATATGTCAATTGTTTTGGTGGGTATGATGCGAATGTGGCAAAAATAAAACCGTTTAAACCATTAAGTCAAAAGAAAGGAAAGAGAAACATACCGTGAACCTTTCTGCATACCCATACCACCACCACCACGGGTTATACCACTCTTGGTAGCCGCAGGACCAATTCGCATTGGCCTAGATGAACAAAGAACTCCATTCATTTCAGACATAGCACGAATTTGCTCACTCTCATCTCCAAATCTAACAAAACCATAACCCTTAGAGCGTCCGGTTGTTCAATCAGTCAACTTTCGCTCCCTTAATAGACGGATAAACAGTCTTAAACGTCTCTTGCAGAATATAATCCGAAACATCCGCAGCCAAATCTCCAACAAAGATTGTGTAGTCAGGGGTATCGTCATTCCTCCTCTCCCCAGCACCAACCGTAGCCCAGTTAAGCGTAAAATTCTGCTCAGTATACGGCATCAGAGTACCATTGTATGTCTGTAACGCATTTTCTGCACCTGCACGACTCCTAAACTCAATAAAACCGTATCCTTCTGGCTGTCCAGTTTGCTTGTTGCGAATAATCTTCACAGTAGCAACCTGAATAAGAAATTTAACATAAGCTCCATATCAATAAGATGCTAAATATCGTTGAAGAAAAAAAAGATCTTAACAATGTATCACAATTACCTAATTTAGATATAACCATAACACGATAGAACTCGCAATATCTACATAGATAAATTTCAATCATGGCAGCCTCACGATACTTGCTTATTGAAGGGAAGATTTTTATCGCTACTGGCTCTTTCTTTTCATTGTCCAAACACTACAAAACTTGCCCAAAGGTACCTAATTTGATTTCATCAACAAAATCATTAAAGATAGAAAGTTATGATTCAAACAAAACAAAAAACATAAACCCTCTATGTATCTAACCTTCACCCATTTTGCTCAATATCCTATCTGCAAACGAATATTAAAACATCGTTAACAAATGACGTGTACAATCAATAAATCAGAATATGAAAAGGAAATTCCTATATAATTTACCGACTACATATACCGAGTCCTAACAACTAACTAACCAGGTAACATAATTTTCATCCAATTTTAATTCAATTCCTTTAATCGCATTGAAAGCAACATTTATAAATACCAAATTGATTTTTCTTCTTAGAGTTAGTGAACTACATTACCGCCTTAACATTGAGTTATTTTCAAAAAATCTTTATTAGTTACTGGACTGAAAATAAAATAAAAGATTGAGAAAACCCGAAGGCCATTATTACTTACATCGGGGCGTTATATTCTCTCCTATTGCAAAAATGTAGTGGCCTTCTTTATCATCGGGTCTCCATGTAACTGCCCCGTTCATTCACAGTTGAGCTGTCCTCGGGTCTAAGTGAGTGCCAAACAGAAAGGTACAATGGAGTCATTCCGTTTTGGATATAAACGATAAAAATATTAACTCTTTATCAAGTTTTAATCACAAGATCAGATCAGGATATCGCTGTTAATGAAATTATCAAAAATAATAAGATGAAGAAGATTAAGTTCCGTACATTTGCTTTGCCTTCGATAGATGCCACATGAGCGAGAAGAAGCGAGGCAGATTCATTACAACCGTTACGATGACAGGATAATATCACTAAAATGAAAGGCCAGAATACTATTATTTGTAACTTATGAGCCAAATACATAACCTTGTTTACAAATAAAAATTCTACCGTAAAGGGCAAAGTTTTATCATTACCATGCCGATTACAGCAATCTGTAACTTAAATTAATACCCATACTTATTAGTAACTACCAGTTACTGCCACATATGCAAACCACATATAAATCACAGCACATTTACGCAATTCAAATCCGTCTAACAATTAAAAACAATAAATAGGGTTATTTATACTACTGCGAACATACCTCTAAACGATGCAGTTAACTCAGAAAAAGGCAACACAGGGACGTAGAACCTGCATAGAAAGTAACACAGGAGGAAGAAATTAGCAACTCGCAAATACAAAGTTTACCATTTACCAATCACATATTCATCTGATATAGTCTGTGAGACAATATCACCATTATAGATCTGCGTTCAAACTCTTCGCTGTAAACAATTCATATCACAATCTGAAAATTGATGAAAAAATAGTGAAAATTTGATGAGAAATTGATGAAAAATCAGTGAAAATTGATGCAAAAATTAGTAAAATATCAGCGAACAATTAGTGAAAAATTGATGAAAACCTAGAGAAATATTGGTGCAATAATTGATGAAAAAAATGATGAAAAAGTACCTGGAAAGTTTTTGCCGATGATTCTCAGGATTTCCCGATTACGTTTATCTCTGCCTTTGATTTTGAAGATATTGAGTTTATGAATTACTTTAATTTGCTCTGATTTGTTTAATCGATATATGATTTGATGAAGACGATACGTATAGAGACGAAAGACACGTCGATTTGATGAAGACGACACGTATAGAGACCAAAGACACGTCTTTGATAAGCAATACACGTGGCAGAAGAGGGAGCAATAAGGGGAAACAGACGAACAGAAACAGCCCAACAATTCGGCCCAACCCAACCATTTAACCCGGTCCAGGCACAGTTTCATATGATACGACAACATTTAAACTGAAGATTAATACCTTCTAGCATAGTGATATATGTATCGACTTACTATAACAAAAAAGTAAATAATCACAATTTATGGTATGTTTGGTTGGAGTATATTAGGAGCTTATCGGGACTTGAGTTTATGTTTTGATCAATAAATCTCGTTTGGTTGTGAATTTGTAAGGGGGCTTATTAAAAAAGGTCAAGCCCCCATGCTCTCAAAAATGATAACTTTGTTGAAGAGGTTTTTATAAGAGTTGGGATTATGGAATTTAAAATTACATAAATATCATTAATATTTATAAAAATAAAAACTATTTTATACCCTTTTACATTTTTTTATGTTTATAACCTTCATCCCCACTACCTTACCAAACGTGTTTTTCACTATATAAATTTATAAGTTCCAACTCAAACTATAAACCCCACTCCATCTTCCACTTAAGTTTAAGTTCAAGCTCTAGCTTTAGCTAGTTTCAACAAACATACCAATATTATAAAACTAGACGTATTCTCGCGCGTTGCGCGGTGACAATTTTGTAAAGAGATTTGTTACGAACAATGATCAGAATCGGGAGTTTTGTGTCTTTAACCGCCACTGACCTTCTACTTTCTAAAATTAAAACACATGGTTTGTGCCTATTTCCTGCTACTTTCTGTTTCCCTCGAATGTATAAAACTCAGCTTCCAAAAATCCCCAAACACCAAATTAAATACAATATATAGATTCTTTACAAATTACAATAGAAATGTTCAATTAAATCGAATGGTTTCGAATAATTTCTACAACACCTTTGATCCAATTGAAGAATCGGATTCATTTCGCGTGTTTCATTTATGTTCCACAAAAAACAAAAAACTGGATATAGGAAAGAAAACATAAACTTTTAGAGAAAAGAAAAACTGGCACCGGTGAGGAGGGAATTGTTGTTGATTCTCTGTAGGTGAACTTCCGTTGGTGTGAAACTAAACACATTCAATGGAAACTCCTCATGACCACCTTCAAGTTTACGAACCGATGTTGCAATGTTGAAACGGATGTGGTATTGATTCGGGACAGCTTTATATCCCATTTGACCTTCAATCACTCTGAACCTCGAGATTTGATATACCTGGCCCTCTTCGAGAAGAGCCTTAAACTTTCGTATATGATTTATAGTGATGAAACCTTGTATCGAACCGCCCTTTTTGGTAAAAAAAAAAAAACATGTAAGAAACTAATTTAACCCTCCACAGTTTCCATCGTTGATAGTAGAAATTATTGTATATTAACTGTTTTCGTGGCGTACCCTATTTCCGGCTTTTAAAATTTTCAAACAAATTAGAAATTACCTCATCATCAGCCATAACCATCTCCAACCCAAGTAAGACATCACCGAGTTTTGTATTTATTGCCTCCAACATTCTACAAAGCCGTACATGAACAACCCAATCTTCTCTAGTTAGGTCAAGGGCGCCAATCTTGGAGTGAGACATGTTTTTCGAAAGAGACATAATTGTACGTAGTTATGGGGCTTGTTGATGCAAAAGTAACTTTTCTGGCGAACTAACTTATATAGAAAAACACAAAACCACCAACCTTTGGAGTACCTAAAAACGTTTGTGTTAATAACTTAGGGTAACTCAATAGTCTAAATATCATTATACCTCAAATTTAGTATGCCATTAATACCACCAACTTTTGGAGTACCTAAAAACGTCTGTGTTATTAACTTAGGGTAACTGAACAGTTTAAATATCATTATACCTCACATTATGGTAATTAAAACACAGGGCAACCAAAGAGTCAGGAGTTTCAAATGTGTTATTAACTTAGGGTAACTGAACAGTTTAAATATCATTATACCTCACATTATGGTAATTAAAACACAGGGCAACCAATGAGTCAGGAGTTTCAAATGCATACCATTCCACTATTTGGAATATCTCACACGTAACAAAGCCGACGACTCTAGATTATAAGTAATAATAGATATCTTTTCTAGGAATATTTCATGCTAAAGTTGCCTGTTTACCCATCATTTTTTAAGAACATAAAACACAGGGCAACCAAAGAGTCAGGAGTTTCAAATGTGTTATTAACTTAGGGTAACTGAACAGTTTAAATATCATTATACCCAATGTTTTGAAACCCGGTTCGACCCGGCCGGGTCAACCGGTTGAACCGGTTCCGGCCGAAAAACCGGGTCAAATTAAACCGGGTTTTATATCTTCGAAACCCGGTGTGACCCGCCGGGTTTGGGGTGACCCGGGTCAACCCGGTTCTTGAAACCCGGCCGGGTCTCTAAGTTTTCGTGTTTTTTATAAAAAAAAATATTTTTTTAATATATTTTTACGACGTAATTTTAGTTGTTATATACTATAATTTTTAGTAAGTAGCTTTTAAGCTTAACATAAGTTATATGCATGATTTTTATATATATATTATTTAGTTTATTCAAATATTATTATTTTTTATATTTTTTATAAAACCGGGTTGACCCGGCGATTCAACCGGTTGACCCGGTGACCCGGCGATCCGGTGGCTCGGCCGGGTCGATTATTGACCCGGGTTTCAAAACATTGATTATACCTCACATTATGGTAATTAAAACACAGAGCAACCAAAAAGTCAGAAGTTTCAAATGCATACCATTCCACTATTTGGAATATCTCACACGTAACAAAGCCGACGACTCGAGATTATAAGTAATAATAGATTTATGTTTCCTATAATTAAATAGCAGGCATGATCCAGTCAGTAGAGTGTTGGGGACAGACTCCCATAGCCCAACAATTTTTTTTGAAATGGAGAAGTATTTTTAACCAAGTTCCGATTTAAAATTTATTTATAATTTTTTTTTATTTTGAACCCCTAACCATTTATTGTTTTAATTACTTAATTTTTCGCGTATACACGGAAAATTTTATTGAAAAAAAAAATATATGACAATATGATTGTGGTATTATATATTTGTTGTTTCGTTTATAGATATGTGTTTCTGCTTCATTTTTAAATTTGTATACTTAGAGAACTCTATTGAAAATAATACAATTATAACCTATTAAAAAGTAATGGTCTGGTGTTTATAAATTCAATAAAAGAGTTGAATTCTGTTAAGTTTATATGTGAGTCATTTGGATATTTTAGATGATTATAGTCTATTAAATTTTAAATTTTAAAATATATTTTGGGTCATGTCATATTGGTGGAAGTAGGTATTCAATAATTTTTTTTATTCAATTTTATTTTATTAAAGGACATAGTCTTAAAGATCACATTAAATACTTTCACAATATGATTTTTTTAGTCTTTTGTTAGTCTATTATGGTTGTATGTATCGATACACAAAAGGTGTCATTTTGTATGTCAAGATTCAATTTTATTATTTATTATAGTTTATCCATACTTGTACAATATATAGAATCTTAGAGGTCAAATTAAAGTCTTTTGTTACTCTAGTGTTCGTTTATTGTTAAACAAAAACGAAAATATAGATGGTGTTTCTTTTTGTATGTCACTATTTTTTTTTCTCACTATTGTTAAACATTCAATTTTATTATTTGTTATAGTTCTTTCATACTCGTACAATATATAGAATCCTAGAGGTTAAACTATATTCTTAGAAGGAAAAAACCAAAAAAAAAAAAAAAAAACTTTTATATTTTTATAAAAATATTTTATAGGCAAAAATATTTAACATTTAAAGTGATAGTGTCAAACTATGTTTTTTTTTAAATCTGTAGTAAATTTGAAGGGTTAAAATTGTATTTAAAATGGAAGGGTTAAAACTAAAATAGTTATCATAAAATCATATGACATCATCATTTTGATATAAGGGTGTAAAATTAATCTTCAAATCTATCTAATGGTCCATAGTTTGTCATGTGGCTTTTAATTCACCTTTTTGAGCAGAGTTTTAGAGGTTAAATTAAATAATTTCACAATATGATTTTTTTAGTTTTTTGTTAGTCTAATATGATTTTTTTTTCTTACGGTTATAGGTTTTCATTTTTTCTTTGGAAAAGCTAACAAGCTAACACCAAAAAATTAAAAATTAAAAAAAAAATTGTTTTTATCTTTATTAAAAAAATTTAATATATAAAAGTATTTGAGATATAAAGTATTTGAGATATAAAAATTTAATATATAAGGTCAAAGGGTTAAGTTTGTATTTAAAATGGAGTTGCTAAAACAAAAATAGCTAATAAAATATCATATAACGTCATTATTTTTGATATATTTAATTTTAAGATTCATCTAATGACTAATATTTTATTATTGACTTTTAATGCACTTCTTTTACTAGATCTTATAGATATTTTTATTATTACTTTTTATCCTTTTTACTCTTGAACCAATTACCATTTTGATCCTCAGTTGAACTTACATTTAACCGTATTGTGCGAGTATTGTATTATTTAAATGACAAGAAAACATTGCCGCTACTATGTGCCAATCAGCCTATGCATCATACCACCCACATATTAAATTAATATCAAAACTTCTACCAATATATATTTACCACTACACACTATATACTCAAAGAATAGACATTCACCTTTACTACTCACTGATGCAATGAAAAACACAACTACTGAACCATTTCTCACCGAGTATGACGAAACTGATACCGGCATCATCTTCTCTCGGTCCTTTGTAGCCGACGAAGATGACATCCCTCCGATTACCGGCATCAAGGATTTTTTTATACAATTCAAACTTGAGTCTAGAAAACTTTGGTATCTTTCTGCTCCAGCCATCTTCACTTCTGTTTGTCAATACTCACTCTCTGGTATCTGCCTAACCTTAGCTGGCCATGTTGGAACTCTCGACCTCGCTGCTTTCACCATTGCAGACTCCGTTATTAATTGTTTTTCGTATGGTATCATGGTTAGTTAAGATTTATTTTACTCAAATTTGATTACATAAAACAAAACAAACTTAATGTTTTATATAGTAGTATATTGTTTATTTAGTATGACATAAAAAATTTATAAAGGTTTCGATTTTCTTTAATTAAGCACGTATTTTTGTCTAGTTAATTGACAATAAATTTTGGAACGGATGAAGTATTATTAAGTCAAAAAACATTTGTCGATGAATTTTGATAGTGTAGTATTTGTGTTTGATGTGAATAGCTTGGAATGGGGAGCGCATTAGAGACATTGTGCGGACAAGCATATGGAGCAGGTCAGTTAGATATGTTAGGGATATATATGCAAAGATCGTGGATTATACTATTAGTAACTGCAATATTTTTGATGTTTGTATACATTTTCACGACACCGTTGTTGAAACTGATTGGACAAACGGAGGATATATCAAACATGGCCGGGAAATTTGCAATATGGATGATACCGCAAGTCTATGTTTATGCACTCAACTTCCCTATCGCCAAGTTTTTGCAATCACAAAGCAAAATGATGGTGATGGCATATATATCAGCTGTCGTGTTAGTTTTGCATACGCTGTTTAGTTGGTTATTTATGTTGAAACTAAAGTGGGGTGTTGGGGGAGGAATTGTGGTATTGAACTTCTCTTGGTTGTTCATTGTCGTGGCTCAGCTCGTTTACATTTTCAGTGGAACATGTGGTCGAGCGTGGTCTGGTTTTAGTTGGGCTGCGTTTTATAATCTATGGGGATTTGTTAAGCTATCACTTGCTTCAGCCGTTATGCTTTGGTAAATATGTCATTTCTCTATGGTTCGTAAACTTTTATTTCGTTTGTTTACTTAATTTATTATGTTCAGATATTATCCAATTATCGATCTCATGTTTAATACGCAATTCAACATAACCACTTAAATGAACAATAAATGTCTCTTATTTCTTCTTACTTCTTGACATGTGTATATACTTTCGACATGTAAACATTTCACATTTATTGGCTAAAAACAAGTTCGTGTAATTTTTAAACTAAAAAACGAAGAGGTTTTTTTTAGTTCGGGTTATTTAGGGAGGCCGAGTATGTATGTGGCCTAATGGTGATATCCTCGTAACCTTTTCAGAATCATTTCCCTAATTACCCTAAGATGTTCACATGGGTCTCAGTCGTCTTTCAGGACGCCTCCAAGTATACTTTGATCTTAATTATTCTTCTAAACATAATTTGTTGAAAGTTATGTACCCATTGTAGTTTGGAAGTATGGTATTATATGGCGTTAGTGCTATTCGCCGGATATTTGAAAAATGCAGAAATCTCTGTGGATGCCCTTTCGATATGGTAAGTAACTAACTAAGAACTATTTCTCTGCTAGTCCGCATTACATTTTTTTGCCTTTATTAATAAACCCGTTTAGGATTTTCTTAGTTTAAGATCGTTGGTAATTAATGTGTTATATTTAAACAACTTAATTATGATATACCTTTCATGTGAACTACACACATTTCATTTTTTTTGCTTCGAGTAAGTCTTAAATAACGGAGGTTCCGTGTGTTAATAAACTTTTTTGCAGCATAAACATTGTGGCATGGGTAGTGATGGTAACTATGGGATTCAATGCATCCATTAGGTAAATTGTAAATTTATATCATCTATTAGTGTTTACTTGTTTAACACGAAACCATGCTATGTCGATTGTGGATGAATGAAGTGTACGGGTATCAAATGAATTAGGCGCTGCACACCCAAGAACCGCAAAGTTCTCAGTAGTGGTAGTGGTGATTTCATCAGTTTTTATCGGACTTTTGCTCGCCATCCTTGTTATGATCTTCCGGCACCAGTATCCATTTTTATTTGCAGAGAGCGAAGAAGTTCAAAATGCAGTTTACAAACTTACTCCTTTCTTAGCATCTTGCATTGTTATAAACAATATTCAACCCGTACTCTCTGGTACGTATTAACCTTATAAAAATAACAATAATTTTATTTCTTTTTATATAATCTAGTTATATATAAGCGAAATATAATGTTGAAAATCTTAAAACGTTAGATTTTTACTATCATATTATTCATGTTTATGAATTGTGAATTAACTTAAAGGATCATGTACTTAATTTCTTTGTTTTGCATCATTAAACTTAAAGGATCGAGGTGAATAGCCGACCCGATATACACATATTTTGCCTCATTTCGAAAAAAATTATGGAACCGCCCCTGCTCATTTGGACCGGTTTGTAGGATATTCTTTTATTTTATTTGTCTGACCTATACTTGATGGAGAAAATAAGTAGATTTTTTTGCTCAACTACTAACAAAACATGTAAAATATACACGTAGGTGTGGCCATTGGTGTTGGATGGCAAGCAGTAGTTGCTTACGTGAACATTGCGTGTTACTACGTATTAGGCATACCTTTGGGGCTCTATTTGGGTTTTGTAGCGAATAAGGGTGTCGAGGTGAGTCTTTACTCAATTTCTTAATACCTGATTTCTAACACAACGAACTAAATGATTGAGGACGTTCAATAATGTTTTGCCTCATCGACATATGATCGAGATGAGATCAAAAATATGTATGAAGATGCAAGAGACTAATGACATAACAATTTTCAGGGAATATGGACGGGGATGTTGACAGGAACAGTGGTTCAGACCGCGATTTTGTTTTGGTTTGTTTACAAAACAAATTGGACTAGAGAGGTATTGCATCATTACTTTCGTCAAACATAAAAAACTTCTTTTACTTGTTTACCTCGACTTCTTTGAACATAATTACTATTTAACAAGCTAGATTAATGTTGAATCGGTCGATTTGAAATACAGGCCTCCATTGCTGAAATTCGCATCAAAGAAAATGGAGGACATCAAACTACTTGAAAAACGGAAATAGAAAGTTAAAGCTTTAGATGATCCAGTTTTATTCTTTGGTGGAACTTTATGAAAACCATTAGAGGTTTGAATAAATTGTGAATTGGTTAAGGAGAGAACCGTGGCTAGACTTCATATTGTCGAGTTTGGATTTCTTTTTCCATAATAATTATGACTCGACTTCTTATTTCATTATGATTCACAAACAAAATAAATAAGAAGTCGAGTCATAATTGTAAATGTATGACATTTTGTCAAAAAAAACCCTTCAAATTGATGTCATTTCAGTATCCCACCATATTTTAAAATCTTACTCGATCTCAAGATTTAATTTTCAATATCGGTTGTTGAATCAGTTTGATGCCCTCCCCATTCTTTAATTCTCCTTCCCGCGACCGAGGCCTGCATTCCAAAGCATTGAACCCCAATGATACCATAGCTACCCATCCGTCAATGTAACAGATGTGTTGGTCGCCTATTCTCGGACCTCCTTTGAACCCTAAAAGCTATTGTATGCGGAATAGACAATAACTCAAAGTAAAACGGTGAAGAACAAGAGATATAATCAAATGATTGATTCTATTAAGCTAACGTGTTTGTTTACAATCACGAATAGAACCAAGAACACTCGATTACAACACTTTAACACACAAGAACACTAGTTTCGTGACCTAAACCCTAGCTCACGTAACTCTCCTTGATTTGACAGCTCTGACAATGTTCAACAACACGCATTTATGATTTCGAGGCTGCTATTTATAGTGGCCCGAAACCCTAGAAGAGTTACGCTCACGTAACTCTTTGGAAGAGAGTTACGTGCGTAACTCTATGAGTTACGTGCGTAACTCATGAGTTACGTGAGTGTAACTCTTTTACACGAACGTAACTTGTTCGTAAATGCGTTTGGACTTTACAACTCGATCTAATTACATACTAACTCTACGACACGTTCTAATGAATACAAATACAGACAATAATGCTCCAACAAACTCCCCCTTGGATGTAGCTTGTATTCTTCAAAATTGTCTTGAACTTTTGGTGTCGAGAGATCGAGAGTTGGTCCTTTATACTCCATAGAGACTTGTACGGTGTAAAGTTTGCAACCGATAACTTGCGAATCTTTCTCACAGCTAATCTTCATCATTAAGCAACGCGGCTCCATGAATATCAGCTTCGAGTCCTTGACTTCCAAGAAGTGCTAGACTCTTCAAGATCCGATCCTTAACTTTGTAAAACCTGGCTTACAAAGACAAAACTGACCAAATACGTGTTTTTGTTCTTTAAACTGACAAAATTTCTCATTTTTCAGAAAACACGTGATAAAACCTTTTAACCATGAACGATACGTGACAACGAAGAAAATAAACGCAGAAATAAAATTATTTTTGATTTTTGTTTGTTTTCTTAACCTAAAACCGAAACTCTTTTTGTGGTTTTTAACTATAAGCTATTCACACTACTTTAGCAACCTACAAAAGGGCAAATCTTTTTGGATAGGGATTAGTTTGCTTTTAGGATCATATCGCAGAAGTAATCAGCCGATTATTAGTATATTTGTCCTCTTAAATACAACATATATATCATATAAAAATCTTCCGATTATTTAGATTACAACTGCTTATATGGATCCCACTTATATTTACACTTAACTAAGTCCGAACTCCCCTCAAAGCGTCATTAAACTTCCAGTATTTATTTAGGAAACCCGTCACCTTATTCCTATTTTAATAACTACTCTAAGTATTGAAAATGCATACTTATAGTATAGAGTTTAAGCACTTGTGCATTTTTCATAAATAGAGAAGCTTTTGCTTTCTTTTTGTTTTTTTTTTTATTTATATATATTTTTTTTATATTTTTTGAGCTTAAAAGCTTTATAGACTCGTGAACTCCTCCCTCTGTCTTTGCCGTTTATCAAGTAAGCATCAAGAGTTACGGAATTCTTATTTGACTCTACTCTCCCCTTTATACTAACTGCAAGGAAACTATGATTTCGCAACCTTATAGAATCCAGGAGCGCCTCAAGGATACGATAACTCCTCAACCTTTATACTAACCGCACGGAAACTATGATTCGCAACCTTATAGAATCCAGGGGCGCCTCAAGGTGTTTAGGAGTTATTAATAAAAAAACTCTTTGAGTTTTAGAAAAAACGATTTATTATATTTTTTTGATTTTCTCTCAATTTTTCTTTTCCTCGCTTTTTCTATTACTCTCAGATACTTATTTATATATATATAATCCTATGGTGACAGAT